>PQWD01000134.1:0-147668 GCA_019425675.1 Leucinodes orbonalis
AATTATTCGTACATTTTATGATCTGTTTGATGCCATCCTACAAAAATATTCAAAATAAACAAATGTTTCTACGTGCTTTGTTTGGAATGCTAGTGTGGTAATTAATTTTATAAATAAACATAGATTACAATATCAATAATGTATGGTTACTTCGGTACATTTTTAGATGCAAATTTTCAATTAATTACTGTCTATAGTATCTAATAGTAAATTAATAGTATTTAAATTGTGGGCTAGTCTTTAGATGTTTGTGTGGGGTCAATTTATTATCTTATTATCTGTGATTTGCGATGATGAACTTCATTATTACTGGCAATAAGTCAGGTCTCATATATATCGATAAACTAATTAGTTGTAATCGGTAGCCGGACAAAAACTACTTTTGAAATGTTAAAATTCTTTATTTAATTAAGGTCCATCAAGAACGCTTGATTCTTATTTTGGGTAGCTGCGCCTTATAGGTATAAATACATGTCATCATCATCATCGTCAGCTCATTAAACGTCCCTACCGAGGGGCACGAGCCTACCCGTATAGGGTGATTAGGCCTTAGTCGTCCACGCGGGCACAGTACGGATTTAACGACTTCACACACAACCTTCGAATCTCTTCGCAGGCGTGCATGAAGGTTTCCTCACGATGTTTTCCTTCACCGTAAGAGCGTCGGATAACGTACATATATTTTCGAAAATTCGAAAACACATTGGTACGTGACGGATTTAAACCTCAGCCCTACCGGTAAGAAGGCGACAGTCCACACCATTGAGCCACCAACGCTCTTATATATTAAATACATGTATAACTAAGCATAAAATGTGCCTGGCGAAGCTCCATAAAGTTTAAGACAGCTGTCTGCTATCAAACTGTGTACAAAGAAAAATGTTTAAACACATTAATATTGTTTACTGCTAAGGGTTTTATAGCGGGCTCTTGAAATGACAACGAATCTAGAATTCAAACCAAAATTTTATATACTTTTTTATTAACGTCACATAAATCTATTTTCAATATCGCAATCTAGTAGATACTCGTATATAAGTAATTAAGATATTGCAAATAAGCAAGGGCCTTGAATCGCGTGAACTTTATTCTCAGGATGCTACCAATTGTCATTATTATATTTTAAAATAAGATTAAAGATTATGCTAAACAATCGTTCACAGATAAGGTAAAGCTCTTGCAAGACCACGGTAATTCACAAGATCTCAGGGTGTTTCGAAATGTACTTTACTAAATGTACTCGGTATTATCTATGGAAATGAAACATGTGATAATTATCAATGAACTTAATCCACCACCATCGACGTCTGACTCTATCTTCCGATTATAGTTACCCACAAGGAGACGAGCGGATTCAATTATAATTCGTTTTTTATTTTGCCATGTTCGCATCAGGCTATTAAAAAATATCGGAAAGATCCATATTAGTATCACCATTTTGGTACATGGTCACATGTACAGAAATAACTTTACCTATCTGATATCTATTTATTTAGTTTCGTTTAATACTGTATTTGTTATAAGCAGGCATTTCACTAACCATCAGATGAGGCATATGATCTTCTTGTTCAATAACAGATTCCTACGTACATCATATTCTCGACTCTGACTCTACTCTAATGAAAGCGGGATTTGAAGTTGTTGTTGTCTTCTACCCATAGCCATGCTGTATTGTAAGACCTTTCCCTGTTGTTGAAGATTATATTATATATAGACTGCTAATATAATGTTACTTTAGTTGTTTTTTAACCTACTTCAAAAAAAGAGGTTACTCAATTCGACTGTATATATGCTTAATATGTATGTTCGCAAGAGCGTCGGTGGCGCAATGGTGTGGACTGTCGCCTTCCTACCGGGAGGGCTGAGGTTCTAAACCCGACACGTACCAATGTTTTTCAAATTCTCGAAAATATATGTACGTTATCCGACGATCTTACGGTGAATCGTGAAGAACCCTTTATGCACGCCTGCGAAGAGATTCGAAGGTTGTGTGTGAAGTCGTCCAATCCGCACTGGGCCCGCGTGGACGACTAAGGTCTAATCACCCTATTCGGGTAGGCTCGTGCCCCTCGGTGGGGACGTTTAATGAGCTGATGTATGTTCGCAGATATGTTTATCGTATATGAGCCAATTTTTTTATTCTTATTTCGTTGGGAAGAAGATACCTCAGAGATGGTCCCATGATATGAAAGTCAGGGACTGATGGCACGTCTAATGGCAGACCAGAGGAATCGAGGGGATCATTTCTTATTTTTGTTAGCGGATATATCCGTCGTATATGAAGCGACTTTGATGATTTTTTTTCCTTTTCAACATGGTCTGCTGAAAAATAACATTTCGAAAGTTCAGCTAACCTATACTTTCTTGCCCTTTCTGTGTCTTGTAATTGATTTGTACGAGTAAATAAATAAGTTTAACTAGGGTATGAATGAGTTCCCGCAAAAGCCGTTAATGAAATCGTATTAGTTTTAATTTCGAGTGACCGTAACGACTTGAAACTATGACACCATTAAGCAATAAAACAACGTACCGTTGTTACTTACCATAATACGCTTAACAATGTTAATCATTTAAAGTTAACTTTTACGTTCTATTTCTTACATTAACCTTGTCTAGAGTTATACTAGTTAGTCAACCGTGCTAAACGAATAAATTAAAAAATGCATTACTTCAAGTATAACATTGAGTAAACAACGCTAACTTTGCCGGAATAAATCGCCTTACGCTTGAGAAAACTCAATTCTAAAATTATAACACATCCTCTTATTAATCACAATAAAATGAGAATCTTAAACAAGTTGGCAAAGTCAGCTTCCTGTATTTAAAGCTAGTAAAACATGTAGGATCAAAATTATTAGTATGAACGTTAGTAGATCACAGTAGAAGATAATTTCATTTTCGTAGTTTTACAACAATAGCAGTGTTTACTAGGTGTACCTTCGAATCTGAGACGTCTATGTAGGCACCACCGCAGCAGTGCCCGAATATCAGCTGCACTGCTGCAAAAGAGCTCTTTTGTATTTCGGGATAAAGGGCACTGTAGCTAGCATTACGTATGACAGACCTCACATCTATCGTCTCGGTTGACGGATTATCACTAGCTTTGCCCGCCGGCTTCGCCGCGTAAATTCTGGATAACAACATTATTCTGTTATATATATAAGGTTTAAAGGTTTGGGATAAATTTCTGAAAAAAAAAGTGATATATATCACTATACATAAGAATCCCCCGCCGACCTTAAAAAGTTATGGAGTCCATTTCCGTAAAAAAACATATATATATATATATATATATATATATATATATATAATATATATATATATAGTATATAATATATATATATATATATATTATAGAAAGAATATATAACAAAGAAGTCCGGTATAATATCCCCCTTCCCCTCTCTTTTAAGGCTTTTGGGGCCGATTTCCGAAAAAAGAAAAATGAAAGATTTATTGTTTGTGACTTACAGCCCTCATACCAATTTTTAGCTTTCTACCTTATGATTCTTCCTCCCCTATTTGAAGGTTTTTCGTTTCTGACAAATAGTCCGCATACCAAATTTCAGCGTCGTACTACAAAAATTGCGAAATGTTCCAAACAAACTTTTAGCCCCATTTTAGGGAAGTGGGGGTGAAAACGGGACAAAAAGTAGCCTAAAACCTATTCTAGGTTACTTTTTATCACATACCATTCCAATAAATCTACCTTAAAACTGCGATAAATCGGATATGATACTGCCTCCCCTATTTTAAGGGCTTGGGGTGGTTTTTGTAAAAAAAAAATATGCCATATTTTTTCGTTTCTGACAAATAGTGCGCATACCAAATTTCAGCGTCGTACTACAAAAATTGCGGAATGTTCTATACAAACTTCCAACCCCCATTTTAGGGAAGTGGGGGGTGAAAACGGGACAAAAAGTAGTCTAAAACCTATTCTAGGTTACCTACTACCAACATAACAAGTTTCAATAAAATCCGCTCAGCCGTTTAGGCGTGAAAGCGTAACAAACAGACAGACAGATATACTTTCACATGTATAATATTAGTATGGATTCAACACTGCGTCAGGCATATCAACTATCAGGTGAGCGATCTGACCGAACCGTTCACAATAGTATTAAAAGTATCGTTATATAAAGTACCTCACCTAAATAAGCTTTGTTTTTCCCAGCGCATCAAGTCTCACTATACGGTCTCCCCGTAGGAACGTGCCATTGACGGATCTGGATTACACACCGATTTATATTCAACTCTCAGATCACCAGACCACGGATAGGTACTCTAAACATTACATTTTCATGTACTGCCAACGACAAACACGAATTATTACTATAATAACATTTTGGGACCTCATTGTGATGCATTCTGTAAAATAACGTCAACCTTTATGACCCGATCCGGATCTAAAAAAAAATAAAAACTGTAGTACTCTCTCTTATCTTGGAAAGTCATTGGAGTCGATATTGAACATCACGGTCTGATTTCTGCCCATGTTTTTATAATATTTCATTTGCTGACTTTTCAGAACAGCAAGCGGCCTAGAAATGTTTCGCTCGTTTACCAGCGCTTGCTCCTTTTGTTATCTAGTTAACGTCGGTGCACCGTTATCGCATGTCAATCCATCAAGGCATAACGTGGTGTTGTAAACTGTGACCTACTGTTTCGAAAATATACCAGCTGTTACTTACCAACCTTGGTGTTTTAGCATCACGAAGTTAACAATAGCACAAGTGGCAGGAAATTTTGCACGAGATCGAGGATTCGAGACATACGGTTGAACGCCTAACTAACATTTGAGAACATTAGCTATTACGCTTCTGTTTTAACTCTAAGATTTTCACATCATATATAGGTAATGTGTCATTCTTGTTATCATATAGAAATAGTTAAACTATACCATGTTGGAAATTTAAAATACGGAGTTTGTTATATTATTGTTAAGAGATTTTATATTATTTAAGTGTGTGACATTTTTAATGTAGGTATTTTCTTTTGATTTGTATTAGGAACAAAGAAGACTTATATCGGGTATAATGAACAACGCAGTGCTGGATTTGTTCAGTTATAATTGCTATTTATATTTTATTTCCTTTTTAAACTTCTAACAAATCGCCTTCTACTCGTACATATTTATGGCTTAACTGTGTCACGAGTACAAACAATTTACAAGCACGTATCTCATTTTGTACGGTACACTAAATTCTTTGAATGATGAGGCGTACAAAATGTTTTACATATCCTCTTGAGTAAGCTAATGCAAATTACTATTGACATACATTGCTGTACAGAACCACGCTGAGGAATGTTGGACGAATACCATGACCGTATGCTTACGAAGCTTACGAGATGTAGTCCAAACACTTGTGACGAGGCGAGGCCGCCTTGACTTGATTAAACCACAATTTAAGGTCGAGAGTTTAACCTATGGTTATCTATGTCACTAGTTTATGGTAATCTTTGAGCAATCGTTCAAATTAAAACATATATACTTGAATTAAACACCGTAAACACGTATCAGTGTTACTTTGACGATGTATTTAATACACTTTGATATAGTAGATACATAAATACACTGTCCCTTGCACTTGACTATACTACACTATGTGATAAAGCAAGCAATTACGTAAATCACGTTGTTATGTTTTTAAAAGAAAATCGACCGCACTGGTAGTCATCGAGTGATTATTAAGTGTTAGTCATATAATCGATTGCTAACAACTCAATGAGTATAAACCAACATACTAGAGTTATATTGTCATATGTAATAGTTGTACAAAAGAAGCCTATTGAGAATATTGGCCTTTGAGGTACGACAAAGGAAAAATAAGGTACATAATACAAATTCAAGAGTTTATACTTTATTGACCACATAACCATAAAGTATTCCTTACCATGTTATCATATATTATAGAGATTGGTATTCCTGATGGCCTTTGCACCTGGATATCAGATTTCCTGAGTGACCGGTCAATACGAGTAGTCATTGATGGCTACTATTCTGACCTCCAACCTATCGATGCCGGCGTTCCTCAGGGATCGGTCCTGTCCGCAACTCTATTTTTGCTGCACATAAATGATTTGCTTATGCCCGGTATCATTGGGTATGCAGACGACAGCACAGTTACGGATAGGTATTTATCGGATGCAAGGGCCAGTAAGGAAGAAACCCAGTCTTGTCGAGAGGCCATGGTAAGCCGTGTGGATGCGTCCCTTCAAGCAGTCTCCTCTTGGGGTGATGCTAATCTGGTGACGTTCAACGCTACCAAAACACAGGCGTGTCTGTTCTCCACCAAGCGGAGCAAATTCGAGCTTGCTCCGACTTTCCGGAATGTACCTGTCACAGTGACTGATAGCCTAGAGCTTCTTGGTGTTCATCTCACTGCCAATCTCAACTTCGGCCAATATATCGAGTCCAAAGCAAAGACTGCAGCAAAAAAGCTCGGATCCTTTCCAAGGTCAGGCAGTATTTCACCCCAGGACAGCTTCTAGCATTATATCAAGCCCAAGTCCGGTCTTGTATGGAATACTGCTGCCACCTATGGGATGGATCAGCCAAATACCAACTGGCTGTTTTGGACTCGATTGAGCGGCGTGCTGAGCGGCTCATTGGCGACCCTACTCTGACTGACGCTAAGCTGCAAAGCCTCGAGCATCGTCGTAGAGTTGCACGGCTATCAGTTTTTTACAGGCTACATTTCGGTGAGTGTGCGATGGAATTACACGCGTTAATTCCACCAGCCCCTTTTCACCATCGGGATACAAGACGGAGGCGAGCGTTCCATCCTTACGTGGTAGACATTCCACACATCCGCACAGCCCGCTTGGTGCTCGTTCTAATGCGCACCGCAAAGGAATGGAATTCTTTGCCTCGTTATGTGTTCCCCGATCATTACAACCTGGCCGTCTTCAAGGCAAGAGTGAATAGGCTGTTTCTAGGCAGTCATGATCCATCCTCGGCCGCATCTTCACTTACCATCAGGTGAGATGGCGGTCAAATGTCTGCCTATAAAGGATAAAAAAAAAAGATTATTTTTTCGAAGGACTTCTTGCTATAGCAGCTTATGGCCGGGCAAGCGGAAAGCGAAGATGTCTTTTAGTAAAAAAAGATCTATAAATCAAATATAACAAGTAAACGATCCTGAGGGCGTGCCAAAGAAGGCGTAGGGACGTAGAGAGTTGGCAAAATATACTAATAGAAGAAGCATTGATCTAATCACTGATCATTGAGTGGGTGAAGATGTTGACACCGTTAATGGCATAATACTGGTTTTAAAAATTATTAAAGCAAAAGGAATGCTTATTCCCGGATTCGTTGATAAATATCCAAATGTTACAGATATGTAGTGCGTTTTGATGCAATTGTAGTTTTAAGGCAATTGATGTGTAAATATTTAGTCGTATTTTGTTGATAGTACCAACTAATACTACACCTTGTTTAACATTACGAATATTTGTGTATATTGTATTGTGCTTAGAACACAAAGCCCACGTATTTTATTTGTAATAATGAAATATCCTACGCAAGCCGTAGCCCAACCATAAACTGCATAAATGGAAACATTCAGCGAGTAATTTACGCAATTAACACCATTCATGCACACAATTATCTCTATTAAAGTGTAATTATTGGTAATCGTCAGTTTCTCAAAGGAAGCAAGCCCTAGTGTTTCCTTCTCACTTATTTGTTAGAATAGGATAACCTCATTTATACTATTTTGATAAGGTATATCTTACTAGCTGTTCCCCGCGGTATTACCCGCCTTTTAAGATTATATTCTCCCGCAGTAAAACATAACATTAACCTTTTCACCACCAATGTCGTCTATACATGACAAGCCCTTGCGTACCCTGTACGCCAAAGTACGTGACAAAAAACGGGCGCTGAAATTTGTGAAATAAACGTGCTAAAAAACGCTTAGTGGTTACTGTATTTTCGAAGGTATTTTTATTAATTTTGTGCTATTCAAAACGTGAAAAGCGCTCAGCTCACGCGACGCGCGGCCGCCGCGATATACATTGATCTATTTTTCTATAATAAGAGGATTTTCTAAATTAAAAGTAGCCTATGTGTTTTCAGCTATCTGTCAAAAATGACCGGCCAAAATTGGTCCGATCGTTTCAGAAAGTACCCGAAACAATCAGACCGACAGACAGACAAAAATTTTAAAAATGTTGTTTTGGTGTATGTACCGTAAAATTATTCATATTCATGAAGAAAAAAATGTTTATTTCAATATTACAAACAGACACCCCAATTTTATTTATATGTAAAATGTATTTTATCTGTGGTAATAGATAACAGCCTCCGTGGTCTAGTAAGCATAGTGTTAGGCTGCGTGACCCGAAGGTCGTGGGTTCGAATCCCGCGGAGAAACATCAGTTTGTGCGATTTTTCCTATTTTAGGTACATTGCACGCTGAATCTCATCTGAAAAGAAAGATGATTCCGTGCTTCGGTGGGCACGATAAGCCGTCCCGGATACATTCTTAGAATTGCAGTCGTTCGCATAGGTGCTCGCGTGGTGGATAGTTATGCTGTGCCAGTGTGCCTGCAGTGGGTCGTTATAGGCTTCTGATGATGATATCTTATGACGCTGTCATAATAGACGTATGTGGCAAAACCAACGCCCTACGCTTAAAAAACGTGGTATGTTATTTATTTATTGATTTTCCATGCATAAATTACGAAGACATTAAATTTTTCCACGTATAAATATGAGAGCAAACCAAAGGTATAATTACTGCGGTAAATCCTTAGACTCGTGCGGCAAGCATGAGATATGTACATATATCCTTCTTATTACGTATAACAGCATAATTTGACATACATTGAATGCAGCTAGGTATAACGCAATAAAACTACAGTACAGGGTATCTTATGAACCACTTTACTATAAGATCAGAACAGTTTTGGTATGAGGGAATTAGCAAATACCACAGAACTTAAAATAGCATTTAAACATATATAAAGCCGCAAACTATAAAACTTTAATAATCGTAACAAATTAACAATTCAAATTCTAGCCATTTAACCACAAGATTTTTTTAGCGTTGGTAGCTATTGGTTTGCACTGTGCCTTCCGATGTGGAGGATGCAGGTTCAAATCCGCCACGTACTGTCTTTTTAAAATTATAATAATATAAAATTGGCCAAGAGCGAGTTGGAATCGCCAATGGAGGGTTCCGCAGCAGCAAGTAACATAAAATAAAGTAATTTTTATTTACTAAGGCACCTACTACAGCTATAATATGAAAAATAGTGGTTCACCGTTTATGACGTATAAAAAAAACTACACACCAGAAATAGTTCAAACTTAATTTCGTTGTTAGATTGTATGGTAATGTACATCATATATATTTTTTTCGATTTTTTCAACCCCATAGCTTAGAAATAAGAGGGGGTGTGGGCACAATTTTTTCAACTTTGGAAGTGACTCTCGCGCAAACTACACAATTAATAAAAAAAATGATATTAGAAACCTCATTATCATTTTTCAAGCTCTACACATTGATACCCCACACGGGGGGATACAGTGAAAAAAATTATTGAGTTTCAGTTCAATGTATGGGGAACCCCAAAATATATTAATTTAATTTATTTTAACACAGACAGACATACTTGACGAATCTATAAGTGTGTGTGTGTGTGTATGAGTGAGTGAGAGTGTGTGTGTGTGTGTGTTTGTAGGAGTGTACGTTTATTCGACGATTTCACGGTGAAGGAAAACACCGTGAGGAAACCTGCACATGCCTACGAAAAGATTCAAAGGTTGTGCGTGAAGTCGGCCAATACGCACTGGACCTGCGTGGACGACTAAGGCTTATACTTCCTTTACGGGTATGCTCCCGGGAGACTTTGAATGAGCTGATGATGATAAAGATTTTATCCGAAAACTTACAAATTGCACTGGTGAAAGCTGGGTGAGGTTAGCGGAACTGGAATGTAGCATAGGACGTGTCTGTCTTTTGTAAAATTTGTATAACTTTTTCAAAAATAGACTGCGATAGGCTCAAGTAAAGCAAGGCCACAAAATATAACTTAGCAATTCAAATTTGTAACAACAAAAACACACGTGTAATCTACGAAGGATTTCGTTGAGCAATTGCATTGAAATTGCTTGAAGCGCTTTGAATGTTTGAATGTTAGATGTGGTTTCTTGCCTTCTACTGTGCTTCTGCGTATCAATGATCAAAAATAAATCCAATATAAATCGAAAAACAGTAGTATGAAAATAAACGTATAGTTATAATCATCATCTTCAGCCTAATGAGTAGCGACCTACTACAATCCTAAGATTACTGGGACCGACAGCTTTACGTGCCATCCAATGCACGGAATAATGTTTCTTTTCAGACAACCAGATGTGTCAGTCCTTAATGAATAAAATAATACATAAATAAAGCTCACGCCTTGGTCCCAAAGTATAGGGAGAGAATATGGAGCGGCATTTTGCCGGTCCTGGCATAATTCTGTACTTTCTTTCACATCAATCAATCTTATTATACAAACTCTTTTATTCGTCCTGTTTGGGACCCCAGCCATCTTAAGGACACAACCAATTTGGTCAAGGTAATTCTGGGCCGTCCCCTAGGGTATCCCTCAACATTCGCACAATGAACCTGCTTTGCTACTCTCCTTTCACATCCTGACATACCTCTTTCTACTTTTGATACTACATCTACCGCCTGCAATGTCCTAATCAAACTGGGAAATGTTGCATAGAGTGACTTTGGTTACATGGTCTTCCCGCGTGTTTCAAAGGCTCAGACGACTAAACCATGGTGGCAATTCGATATAATAAATGAAATGGTTCTTAATTCGAAAAATAATCACGAAAAAATATGGCATTCCCATATTTAAAAGAATCAACTGCATACAATTATTTGTAGACATAATGCTACTATGTTATACAATGACTAACAAACATAGTTTTTTGTACACATTGACAGATGAAATTAGTATAATTAGAAAGTTTAACGAGTACAGCCGCTCACGATTGATAGTAATTCTTTTACCCTTACTTGAGTTGGCCTTTGGATAATAGCCACTGATTGTGATCGGGTCACCATTGGGTCCGCTAGAAAGTTTTTGTTAACACATAAGCTGTGACATAACTTTGATGATGCTATGAATTTTTGCCTTAACATTATCTTTCATTTGATGTAAGGTTGTAACTTTTGGATTCAAATTCTTCTTTTGTTTTGCCTTATTTGAGACATTCTTATATTAAGAATGTTTAGAAGTACCTTTGGAAAATCGATTTTAAAAATATATATTTAAATGGGAAATATTAGATTGTTATAAATGATAAGATCAAAAACTGTGAATGGGCTTAATAACCTCATTGAATCTTATAAAATTTTTATAATTATTTTTGTGACACCCCTAAATTGACCGTTGTCAACATAGAATCGTCCGAGTAACCTCTGACCACTGAATTCGTGACTTAAAACTCATTAGCCTACATTCTACAAATCAACACCATTATTTGTTATATCACAGTATCGATACTAATCTAAAAAAATAAATGACAGCGTTGACTCAAGATTACATCGAATAAAGCACATAGATTCCTACAATAGAATCTACTTTTATTCAAATTATTACTTTTTATACTCATTAGGGTTGTCATCAATATTCGTGAAGATTTTCAAAATAATCAGTTTGATGGTTTATTTGCCGGATCAAAGTACATGGGAAGTTCAAAGGTTCATCAGCATCGTATCGATGGTTTTATACATTGTAACTATACATTTGTTTATTTAATCGATTTTCCCTTCGAAGTCCCCCCTAGACGCCTTGCTTACATTAACTTCTGAAATAAAATAAAAGCATCCTTAAAATATTGATGTAAAGACAACGCATAGCGTAGAATATTGTACGAGTATATGTGTTATCTAAGATATTTAACGCAAAATTTCTCTTCCTTCAAACCATTATTGGTATAAAAGGAAAAACGTGGGACGTATTCGCTTCCTACGAACTTCCGTGAGACAACCGTCTATGGAGGTAATAACCCTGGCTTTATATTAGTTATATAATCTTTATGACTTTAATGGATTTAAGTAGTCAAATTGTAGGTTAAATAAATGGTTTATAGTATGAGTGATTTGGTAAATTGTCGATACACGTAACTTTTGTATCTTCTTATGCTTGAACCTGATGCATTTACTTTAGGCAAGTACGAAATTTTAGTCATTCATACCTACTCTATACCTACAGATAGTTTGTACAAAACAATGCATGGTTTTTTTCTTGAATGTAATGTTTTTGTAGTTGATTTAGTAAAAAAAATTGAGGATATATAAATAGGATAGCGAATAATTGAAAGTAAGACGTAAAGTTTTATTAAAATGATGTTTTTAATCTATACTATATATAAGCTGAAGAGTTTGTTTTTTGAACGCGCTAATCTCAGGAACTACTAGTCGATTTGAATAATTCTTTCAGTGTTAGATAGCTTATTTATCGAGGAAGGCTATAGGCTATATATCATCACGCTACGAGTAATAGAAGCGGAGCAGCAATGAAAATTGTTTCAAAATCGGGGGTATTTTTTCATACTTGGAGCTTCCGCTGCGTACGCTGCGTAAACGGTTATAGTTACACCAAAAGTCATGTATGAGAGTATTGTTCTTCTTTAAAGGTCTACAAAAAAGTCCGCGCAGGCATATGTCTATCTTTTAAGGTTAACTCCACTATAACATATTTTATCTAAAAAAATCTGAAATTGACCCGAAACCTTTAAAGTTGGAGGGAGGGGAATCCCTACGTATAGTGATAAATGAAAGTACCGTGTTATCCCGAATTTAATGCGAGCGAACCGGGGCCAAAAGTCTAGTTTATTTATATAAGTTAGTTTTTTAGTTATATATGTAGTTTTTAATAAGTAAAAAATAAAAAAGAATATTTGATAACTTTAAGTTTTTGATATCAATTGTGAAGTGCTTTAAAAACAATTATAGAATGGTTATTAAAATTGGCACAGAATTTTAAATTACTTCGTATGTTTTTGGTCATGTCATATCGGCCTTATAACAAACGCAAATGCAATAAATGTCACAATTTACCTTTCACCATAGCAATTTAAGCTTTTGAACGCAAATAGATCTTCACAATGACTTGTATTGTTAACGCATAAATAAATGTTCAGTGACATTGGCGACAAAACCATTTAACACGCTAGGCACGTGTCCATAATACACATATGTTACGTTTAATAAATTGAGCCATAAACGACATAAATAAAGTCTGGTACGAATATAACTATTTTAATGAAAATATCATCGTTGAGTTTTTAGGCTCAAACATATTTTAGATTCTAAATTAAATAAAAGCAAATGAAAAGACTATAATATAATATAATGTATATATACATACATATCATATATATCATACACTAACATACATAGATATTATAACACATACATACCATACCGAAATTTTAATATATATATATTAGACATAAACATACATAATTAAAAATAATTTCAGCTAGGAAGATAGAACCCCTTGACGCGTTTTTAGAATATTGAAATACTAGGGCTGTCTCGAATAATAGATAACTGCATGCACAGAGAAGGAATAAGAAAAGTCCGACTTATGCGGTGGGAAAGCTAGCATTGATTTTATAAGGCTAGCTATTGTTAGTGGCCTATCTCGCGTAAAATTCGGGGTATTATACTACCGCTTTCCTGGTTACGAAAATATATTAATATAATATATACCACAGATAATGTAATATATTTGTAATACTATTATATACTTGTATTCCTACCTAAATCAATGTAGGCAGATAAGTATCCTTAATATTTTCAATTATTGCCAAAAGGTGCTTGAAAACGTATTTTAAGTTAGTGAAATTCTCTATCATTTAATTTAAAGAACAGTGTTGTATTATTAATATTATCCCGTTTTCTTTAAAACTTACAATTTCACGCAGTCATGCGCGTCGCAACGAGAACGGCTATTGACATGCAACCAAATGTTTACAAACATAACTTGACCTTGAGTTAAGTTAATGTTTCGTTTCATTCAAATCACTTTGCATGTGAATGAGAGCGACATTTCGTAGTCGCAGTCAAAGCCTATTGAGTACAAAGTACATTGTCATTTTGCAAACTACTTACGGGAAATTGATGCAATGGTTTTACAATGTGTAAGTATTTTTTCATGTTCACAGATTACTTTGTAGATTTCGCTTAAGCACTTCCACTAGCCATTGAAATGTCAATCAGCCCTTTTTAAAACTTAATGGAATATTCTCTTATTGCATAATTATGGCATGAAATATTTGATGACGAAACAAATACGTGCTGACGTGACATATCTATTTCGCTGCCTTCAAATTGCAAGCAATCATAAAAGTTGGGTAAACTACGAGTAAAATCGGCACTTTATTTGACCCTTTGCTGTAAAGGCTTTTTACATATTTTTTAATATGTATACTCTTGTTTACGGCCAGTAATGCGTTTACTACAAAGTTATATAACCTCAAAATGCCAGCATTGTTGATGTAACCAACAATTAATAATCGAATTCGACACGCCCGATCTACAAATCCACGTGGCTCGTGTGAAAACTTCATATGGGTTAGAGGTTGCGTTATAGCCAGTGTATGTTAACCTTTATGTAATTTTTGTGTTCAACAAAACAGATGTATGAAATGGGTGACCCCGGAACCAATTTGGACATTGACATTTTCTCACGATATGCACAGCCCTTTTTTGAAACGGTTATTATAGGCAACTTTCAGAGACAGACGCTGGTCAGAGAAAATTATGGAAGAGAACCGTCTGTGTTGATTTTTTATGTGAAAACTGTTACCACAATTGTTGTAAAACAGGTTATAATAAGAAAAAAGATTTATAAATTATATTCTATCAATCTTTTCATACATAAATAAATATCCACAGACACTCACACAGGGCTACTTAGCCCCAAACTAAGCATTAAGCCTGTAATATGGGTACTAAACAACTGACGAACATTATACAAAGAAACAAACACCCAGACCATTACAAACAAACATATTCATGCACACAAATGTTTATACTTCCTGGGGTACAAACCCACGATACTTCACAAATTATTTTGAAAAAGCTGTGCTTTGCGCTTTTGACCCACGTTATAAGACATTCCTTAATCTATGTTTATTCAGGGTATCAGTCATGTGGAAGCTAACTCTATACCACAGTTTATTGAAATCGCTCCGTTAAGTCTGACTCCGTTATTACACTGATGTAATGGCAGAAAAGTCCCGTCAATATTGGTCCAGCCATTTCAGAGATTAGCCGGAAAAAACATACAGACAGACAAGAAATGAAATATTGCGTGTAGTACAAATCGGATGAATTAATATTACAAACAGACATTCCATTTTTGTTTATTAGATAATAAGTTCTTCAATAGGATTCTAATTTAAAATTATTTTTTCCAGGTAATTAACAAAAGTGTGCCGCCAACTAATAACAAAGGTATTAAAAATCGCCGACTAGATATTGACAGTAAGTCACGAAGAGAGAGTTGCATGACAATCAAGATAGGATTGTCTCATAACAGATACCTTATAATAGGTTATTAAAGTATGCAGATAAAGTATATAATGATCCGAGTGGGTTGAACGATCACTTTCTATTGTAAATGACATCTATTCTTTGTTCGGTAACGCATATACTTCATTGGAACTCTTACAGGGCAATCAACTTAATGGTGGCGTTGAATGTACCACTATATTCTAACTATTGCAATAGCGACATATTATGTTAAGAAAACGATAATAATATATAATCTAAACATAAGTACTTTTGTGACCTATGCACATCATCAGTTTTAAGGAATCGATTCGTAGGCTAAAATGGAAAGTTCAGTATATCTATAATTACAATTAAATCGTTAAGGAAGTAACAATTTTAGTGCCCAAAGAATGGTAATGACTATTTTATTTTCATCATCAGCTAAATTCACGTTCCCACCGAGGGGTACCTGCCTGTAAAGGGTGTATCGGTCTTAGTCGTCCACGCGGGACCAGTGCGGATTGGCCGATTTCGCAGGTGTGCGCTGTTTCGCAGGTTTCCTGACAACTTTTTCCTTCACCGTCAGAGCGTCGAATAAACATACATTTCATTTCGAAATTGGTAAGTGGCGAGATTAGTGCCTGCACCCTCCAGATGGGATGGTAACAGTCCAGACCCATGGGCCACCGACGCTCTCTCTCTCTGTATTCTTTTAAATTGTGCGAAGAGGGTAGAAATCCTTACAGAAAAAGTCATCCTTCGTTGCCATATCACCATAATTTAATATATACTATATATCACTGAAAATCATACAGATACAAAGTTAGCTGTTGTACTATAGTTCCTTTTTTGGTATCATTTGAGTTATCTGTGGGATGTTTATTCGATTGCTCGATAGGATAGGAATAGCCTATTCACAATTTAAATAAAAAATGTGAAAAAACTGTTCCTTGATCCATCTGCGGCTATATAAATGCCTTATCTAATTCATTAATAAAAAATAAAGACGTGATTAGCAAAGAGATCGTCACATACTAGTAGTACCTAAACACTGCCACATTCAAACTGTTTTAAATTTGGTTAAGAGTTCTCGCTGCATATGATTTTCTATCATTACATAATAAACGATATAGTTGACAAGTAACAGAGTACGTCAAATGGTCAACCAGCTAATTGGATTAATGGTATCGTAATGAAACGCAATGCAGGTGTACAGTTAACACAACCATCCGTTAGACCGTGGCGTATGTTTTTGTGAATATTTACTATAAATTGCATAACAAATATGAAACAATTATTAGAGTTAAACAATTTATTAGAAAGAATACTTAACCTTTTTATAAATCAATACATATCCTTGTCCTATGTATTTGCGACTATGTAATGTTAATGTAAACACATTAATAAAAGAGTGTTTTTTTTAGAAGAAAACATTTAGAATGTTAAACTGTTACGTGGTGGGATTTGAACCTGCGCCTACAGATCGGAAGGCAACTCGTTAGTGAAATCAGCCACCGACGGTCTCGCAATAATTCGCACAGTTAAATTAGATTAATTCTTTAAGCCTTAGGACATTCCACCATATACATCCCACACGAACAATCCGCAAAGCTGGCAACATACTAAATTCGATATGAGAAACCTTGGGCCGTTCTAATGCCATTGATGGCTGTAATGATATGCACTAGCTCCCAGACATCGTTAGCCGCATTATTGTTAAACGCCGNTTTCCAAAATACCATCCTGTGCAATTGTACATGCCATCATGCCAAGGAATCAGTAAATTTACCAAGAAATATAATAACTTTTCACAGGTAAGAACCGAAAAGAAATTGCGACACTGGGACTGCCTATAAACTTGGCGGCTTGTCCAGTCTAATTGTATATTCGGATGTCTGTGGGATTTCACCCTGTAGTATTCATTGTTTAGTACCCTACATATACCCATCAAAGCTCCTTGCTTGAATTGGCGATAGGAGGCTCTGTAGGAATGTAAGTGGATATTATGGACATATTATTAAATTCACTACTCGGAGCCTACCCGAAAAAGGATACCGTAGTCATGCTGGCCATTAGTAAATTCACTAGTATTACCTTGTTATTTTATTTCTATTTATTGGTCCACTAACATTGACGTATTACACCTTAATTTAAACATATAATTTTAACCTTATTGCCAAATACATAAAATAATTACAAGTAGACACCACTTTCATTTACAGTGTTAGTTTAACTAGTGGAGAAAAAATTACTAGTTTTTAGAGACCTTAGGTTCAACGACCTCGTTAGATCTAGATAATGTAAATCAAAAAGTGAGGGTTCCGTTTGTCTGGGGAAAGCCCTGGAGAGGCTGAATAGAACCAGTGTCCCTTGTCACTTGTCGGGAAAGTTTCATAAAAAGGCCTTTCACTGGAGTAACGTTAAATGAAAATGTATTCTGTTACCGTGAGGCAGGGTTTAAGTGATAAAAATATTATGTTGTAACTTGTAACGTTACTAATAGAAGATCTCTCGTAATGAAATGTATTTTAATCAAAAACTGTAAAATAAACTCTGCCTATCTACTGAGTAACGTCATATTGAAGTGAAAACTTGACTGACTGCAATGGATTGGTTCATAAGTTCAAAGTCACTCAACGCAACGCGCAATATGCTTGGAGTCTCTCTTAGGGATAAGATCAGAAATGATTTAATCCGTAAGAGAACTAAAGTTACCGACATAACCACCAAGTTGACCACCAACCAGCAAGTTGAAGTGGCAGTGGGCTGGTCACGTATGTCGCAGAACCGATGGCCGTTGGAGCAGACGAGTTCTGGAGTGGAGACCGCGTCTTGGCAGCGTAGCGTAGCGCCCTCCGGCCCGATGGACCGACGACTTGCGAAAGGTCGCTGGTGGAAGCTGGATGAGAAAAGCGGAGGACCGAGATGTCTGGCGCAAATGGGGAGACCTATGTCCAGCAGTGGACTGCAATAGGTTGAAGAGAGAAGTGAAAACTTACTATATATAGAGGTTATTTCTGAAAGAAATATACAGGGTCTAATTGAAACACATTTTCCCTCTATGAAGTCAGTAAAAAATAGCTGTAATGTATTGCTAAGAGTAAGAATATACCAATGAAAATTGTGTGTATCTATTTTCATTGATATATGTGAAATTAAAAGTATCCTTTCCAAATATAATATAAAGACGTCACACGTAAAAGGGAAAATACGTGGAACGTATATTATGATGTCAAAATTAAGATTGATAGAAATTGAGGACCAAAATAAGACAAGTAGGAAAACGGACGAACATAATAACGAAACAAGGTGGGAATACAGTACAAATAATGTTTATAAGCAAGTTATTTGATTTATTACGTATGTCTGTGAGAGACAGTTTTGTCATGAATGGTTCATCTTGATAGAAGTAATACCAAGGTCTAACAGAAAACCGACGGGGACTTATGTCTTCCTCATCGATATTCAAGGGCCTGGGAACTGCATGCGTCATCATCATCAGCTCATTATATGTCCTCACCGAGGAGCACGAACCCACCCGTAAAAGATTCGCTGGCCGTAGTCGTCCACGCGGGCCCAGTGCGGATTGGCCGACTTTGAAACAATAATAATAAATAATTTATTCAGTGGAAAACAGATATAAAGATATACATAGATCGAATTTCCAATCTAGATTGAAAGAAAGGACACTGAAAGGTGCCCACTTAGCTTTATGTCAAGGAAAGCACCGCGACACTGATCTTCCGTGTGCACCGGGTGCAAAAGAGAACGAACCGCTTGCGCCAACGCCGTAACAGTATCTCTAAGATAAATAATACACTTATTTAATTAAATATTACATTACTGCAAGACAGTCAGCGGTGAGAAAAAGAACACAATAATTATAATACAGAAATCTTGGTTCAACTACACCAAATGCCACATTTCAGACGCGAACTCTTTGCTGGAAAACTTTGCGACCCACTAGAGGACGGCTTGGAACAGGTTGACGTCAAAGAACTTGGAGGTTACTTAAAAATTAATGGCGTACAGACGTAGAGAGGAAGATCGAGTTAATTCAATTGGGAAGCGCTAGTTTTATGTATGTACGAGTATTTGTTGTACAAAGTTAACTATGTTCTTTACATGTTATGCTAGCTTCACTTATTTGGTGACCCATTTGGTGTTGCGGTTGGGACGTTGGATGCAACACCAAGGATACCGGGGACGATTACCGGGCAGTACAAACATTTATGTTCATGAACATATCTGTTTGTAATGGTCTGGGTGTTTTCTATGTATAATATTTATGTATTTACAAAAAAATATATAAGTATGTTTAACCGTTGTTTAGTACCCCATAAGACAGGCTTCACGCTTAACTTGGGGCTAAATGGCGCTGAGTGATTGTCAGTGGATATTTATTTATTATGTGGGTAAACGCAGTCACAGTTCACCCTTTATAAGTGATATTTATGGACTATCGGTATTTCCAAGGCGCAATGAGTTAATTATCTTAGAGATGGAAGGGGGAATAACCACAGACATCTGAATATAAAATTAGACTGGACAAGCCGCCAAGTTTCTAGGCTGTCCCAGTGTCTTAATTTCTTTTCGGTTCTTACCTGTGAAAAGTTATTATATTTCTTGGTAAATTTACTGATTCATTGCGATGATAGCATGTTACAATTGCACAGGATGGCATTTTGGGAAAAAACGGTAATTGCTTCTAATATTCGTGCGTCTTGACTCGTCTCACAGAGCGTAAACTCGTTGAGCTTACATTTGTCGCACTTAAAAACGCGGCTTGCCCCATCTCCTGTATTGGGAAATCTGTGGGAATAACCAATACAGTAAGGGGATATCCGATTGCGTTATTGTAAAAACACAATGTAAAGCGTTGTTTCACGCAGTCGTTGTTTCGAGTGACATGCCTAACAGATGAAGCGTTGACGTAAACTAATTCATAATGATCAATTAATCCTCTTATATAATATCCCCCCTTATATCTTATTACGTTTCGTTTCTTGCATGATTCATTTGTATTTGTTCTGATAAAATAGCGCTAATCCAGTTCAATATTTAATCGGGAAAATAAAAATCCCGTTCCATGCAATGATATTCTGTACATAAATAAAGGTACTTAGATACGCCATCCGTGCCTCAAAAACGAACCGCCAAAGAGAATACAGTTGTGGGCTCATTCGAAATATGTGTATGTGTGCTGTCGCTGCATTCGGAACACTTTTTCAATTGTTTTGTGAGCATAACACGAATCAATACTTTTTACATCATTGGTTCCCCGTGTATTAGCTATTGGATTGTGGAAAACACGCCAAAACGCCATACAACTAGAAAGAAGAAGATTATTAATTATTTTTAATTTAACTTTTTTATATTTTCAGCCAATACTGCTTTCGCCAGTTACCCATGACGACAGTGATGGAATTTTATTAGCTATTGCAACTGCCCTGTATGAGTTCAGAAAGCAAAAGATTTTGGTGAAAGAAAAGATTAAAACTTCATAAAATTCTTGACTTGAAAACATTGTCAGTAAACATTGGTTTTATATTTAATAGCAATCACTAACAAGGTAAGAACTAAAAGAGCTTTTATTTAAGCCTAGATAACTTTTTATCGCGCGGCTTAGACCTGTAAAAAGATTTTCTGATAGGCACGCTCTCTAACTTATAAACTTGCTGACATCATCTAGTTAGGTTAAAATTTATATCTAAACATTATATATGCATAAAAAAGATTAAATACAATTTTGATTTTTAAGCTTTACAATATAGTGGCGCAAAGACTTTTATATGAACATATAGGAGACTCTGCTTGCGCGTAGGTATGGCGCTATTACCTTTCCTATGTGTTTGGTAAGACACGGAAAACGTTTGTCCTGGTAACGATCTGAAAGAAAATGGTAACAACACGTATTGGTTTGGCAAATTTATTTTAAATTAACTCGTTCTATATTAACTAGGTGGTAGACTCGATACTGAGTCGTCTAGGTAGGTACCATCGCAGTGCCAAATATCGTCCCGTGAAAGAAAAGTGTTATGTGCTTTTGTGATTCGGGATGAGGGCACTTTTAGCTAGTGAAATTACCGGGTATAAGAGTCCTAACATCTGTTGTCTCGGGTGTCGGGCGCAGTGCGGCGTTGATGGAGGATAATAACTGTCTATCAGTAGTTGGTCTTCTTAAATGCTGCTCTGTCATGGTTAGGCATATTACTTACCATTAGGTAAGCGTCCTGATCGTTCTGTAAACGTATAACATAAAAAAATGAAACACTGAATTATTATTAAACAAGAATTACCACTTATTTCCTTCTTGTTTCAGGTGATAACCAAGTTCTTTAGCTGCGTAAGTAAAAACGTCACGATATTTATCTTTTAACCGAAATCAATTCGAATATTATTGAAAACCATTCCGTGTGATATATATCTATAATATAATAATACCATACTTTTAACGGCTTTGCACAGCGAATTGAACATGAAATCTTCAACGTATAAGATTCGACTACTAGCTGAGTGATTAGTTATTTAGGTTATATTAAATAGAACAGGAACTATGATGCTACCCTGTGGTACTCCACGCTACGCATGCCAATATTGCCAAGACGCGGGCTCCACTACTTAACTCGTCAGCTCTTTCGATCTTTTTTGCAACTTCACTGGATGATTGTAACATTAACTTGCTGATACGGTGAGCTATTAGTTCGCACTAATTATATCATTTTCTAACAACCAGTAGTTGATTATATTATATATACGTTGATATAACATCTTTAATAGTTAGTTATATATCTGATCCAAGAGTACGCCTAGGAAAGATGCCTTAAAGAAGAATTCTCAAGTATTTTACAGAACATGATATACCTATTCTTTATATATATTTTTGTTCTTTGATGTCAATTCGCTCGGGTAAACTTCACAGTTTGTTTTATATTAGTTCTGTAATTAAGTATTCCAGAGTCTCCTTTGGGGATTCATTTGACGCTTTTAAATGAGAACATCCATTGTATTGTATATTTTGTTTTCGCGTATAAAACACAAAAGCAATTTCTTATGTTTTATTTTTGTTACAGCAATTTCTTGGCTAGATTTTTCTAATTTAGATTTTACTTATTTTCAATTTCTGTAGGGCTTAATTGGTTATATAAAAGTTATTTTGTATATTTTTTGTTTACTTATTGCGTTTTCTTCTAAACACGAAACTAAAGTTCGTGTAAAGATAACATAGTAAGTACGTCATAATTACTTTTAAATTTATCATTTTGATTTTGTAAGAATTACTCTATGACCTATGACCAGCAGTGGACTGCGATAAGTTGAAGAGAATCTGTAGTTTTGTTATTTTGAACTTCCTCTTTAAGTCATCAGTAACAAAACACATCTTATATAATTCTGCAGGCTCGCATGCCTATCCTAATTTTCATTAGCGAGTATCAAAATGAGGATTTTATATATATATTTTTTATTTTTTTTATTATATTTTATATTTTATTTTTATTTTATATATATTTTTATACTTAACCAGTTTTATCACAAAATGACAGAAGCAATGATCACGAAATTAATAGAATTACATACCTAATTTTAAAGTACGTGATTTTAAAATCTCGTATAGATAAAACCAATATATTCATAGCTTTAGATTGACGTTTATTAGCGTTATCTATTTTTTTTAAGAATCTTACTCAATATTATTTCAATATTCAGAATCGATAGCAATTTTATCTAGTGTTTTACTTTAAATTATCTTCAATAAAAATATGTGCCTGTTTAATTTACCGCTCTTGTAATTTGTAATAGCTCATATCACGAATTTGTTTCAGAATAAAGCTAAAGCAAGGTCAGACATAATTACTGTTTTCATTAAACCAATCATTGATTGGAAATAGCTCTTGAAACGATACTAAATTGTTCTGCTATTAGATGACCTACAGACTTTCTACGATTGACACAAAATTGCTATTTAAATAACCTGCTAACTCATTTATCATAAAATTTTTAAGGGTACAAATGGGGTTTTTAGCTCCCCTTGAGATTTATAGTTAATGGAAATTAAAAAGCAATTTGTTCAATCAGTCGTAGTCGTAGTAATATTAGTGTTAATCGTTGCAGATTCGTATAAGTAAAATAAGTATTTATCAATATCATTTTGGACAAATGTTTTAACAAAACGTGGGTTAGATCCGAAACCTAATAACAACGTCAAATCGATTGTTAACTTATAACCAATTTTGTATAGAACCGAGAAATTTCAACTTATATTAAGAGTTCCCGGGAGATCTTCCAAATTATTTAAAGTGCCTCCATTATTGGCGTCTTGTTATTGTTTAACTCTTGAATGCTGTTCGTTTAATTGTTCAAGGATAGACTGCCTTTGAAGTAACGCTTAAAGCTATTGTATTATATTCGGTTTTGTAAGGCTTGCGATAATAATAACAGAATTGAGTTGAATTTGGCATTACAAGTCGGTGGCTAATTGGTGTAGACTGTTGCTTTCCGACCAGGAGGGTACAGGTTTAAATCCCGCCACGTAGCAAAGTCATTTCGAATTTTCAAAATAACATGTACATTTATCCCATGCATGAAGAAAAACATTGTGTGGAAACCTGCGCACACCTGCGAAGAGATTCAAAGGTTGTGCGTGAAGTCAGTCAAAATGCACTGAGCCCGCGTGGATGACTAAGGCCTATTTACCCTATATGGGTAGGCTCGTGAATCTTGGTGTGGGAGTATATTGATGAGCTGATGATGATGGGCATGACAAGTTTGTTACAAAACTCTTGTTGCTTCGGAGTTACAAATGTCTATGGGTTTTGATACTTCTAACCATCAGGAATCTCTTTTGTTTCTCTCTTTAGTGAAATTCCGGGTATAGGAGAGCTAACATCTGTTGTCTCGGGTGTCGGGCGCAATGCGGCGTCAATGAGAGAAAAAAACTGTATCAGTTGTTATCTCCATCAAGGCTGCTTAGTCATGGTCAGGCGTATCACTTACAGGTGAGCTTCTTGACTGTCCTGTACACTTGGTAACATAAAAAAACCGCATGACGCTTCATAATGGTAGCAACAACTATTGAAACTGTTCCAAACTAGCAAGGGTAAGGGTGTTTTCCACGAATAGTTGTGTAACACAACAGCAGGCTTCCCCGGAGGTTTATTAAACAGCGACCGTTGCTAATAACCGTAACAATTTCTAAACGGGCCCGGAATAATGAGAAGTGCAAACAAACAGCAAAAACGTTTGCGAAGTTGGACCCTTGTTATGTAATGTTTTTGTGGTGTGCCCAAAATTTTTCAGTTTATCGGGATATGGTTATTTTAAGGAATATAAAAAAACAGTTGTAGCTTTTGGAAGCTGCATTTTTTATGTCTTTAAAGAATGGAGTGATCAGTTCGTTCACTTAATGGTAGTGACACGTCATATTCCGTCATAACTATTCTTACCTTGATTCAATTTTCATTTATAACATTTCATTTAACACTTTATGTACGACGTCAGTGTAAGTTATATCCGTATCCGATCCGATCTGATAGAAGGAAACGAGTGCTATGTCGGAATTTTTAAATTCAAAGAATACCTTCGTTTTATAATAACTTTAAGACGCATCAGTATAAATATAAATATAATATCCACTGACATTCGCACAGCACCATCTAGCCCCATGTTAAGCGAGGAGTTTGTAGTTAGGGAACTAAATAATTGATGAACATATAACACCCAGAAAACATAAAAACATCCAACAAACAGACACATTCATGCAAACAAATGTGTCTAAGCCGAGGATCGAACTCCGTAATCCTTGGTGTAGTCGCAGACGTCTCGACCAATACAACACATGTGAGAGCTTGTAATGAGGGCATTTCATTTCTAATTAGAGCTTCAAAGGACACATTAAAGATTAAAAAAAATAAATAAATAAAATAAATAAATAAATAAAGCTCACGCCTTGGTCCCAGAAGGGTAGGCAGAGATGATGAAAAATAAATATATATATAATTAAAAAAATATATATAAAAGGATTCCTCGTACAAGATATTGAGCTTTAACATTTTGGTTCTAGGAAATGAACCCAGTAATCTATTTTACTAAAGAAGACATTTCTAGAGAACTGTTTAAACGTATCTTTCAATATATTATTGAATTTCGGCGAAATAAAAAGTTTTAAAGAATGTTTTTTTTTATTAGATTTTGAACGTGTTATGATTAAGTACAATTTTATCATTTAGTAAATCATTTCGGTAAATCCTGAAGTCATTATTATATATTCATATATTAATTTGACCTTGAACGAAACCCAGCATTAAAAGCATTTGTAATAACTTTATTACAACTGCAATTATGCTGATTTTTATGGTTCTGTGAAATTTTAGTAATTTATATAATTTTTTGGCATGTCGTCAGTCCATCGGGCCGGAGGGCGTCCTAAACTTCGCTTGCCAAGACGCGGTCTCCATTCCAGAACTCGTTTGCTCCAACGGCCATCGGTTCGCAAGGTCGTGGTGGAGGCTGGATGAGAATAGCGGAGGACCGGGATATCTGGCACATAATGTGGGAGATCTATGTCCAGCAGTGGACTGCGATAGGTTGAAGAGAGAGATATATTTTTTTGGATTGCCACATTTATTAATAAAAAACTATTAATGAATTTCACTTTTGTAATGCCTAAACCCACAATTCAATTCTTAACCTGATTAACTTCTAAACTACAAACCATGGATACTCTACATTTGTTGAAAACATGACAGCAAAGCGATGAGTTCTGCCTGTTATTCTCTAAAATCATCTGGGACAAAAAAGTGAGCATAATTATTTTTTATCTATTCTATAAGCAATCCTTGTAGTTACTATATATAAATAAGTTAAAGGGGTAACGCTGCCAGTATTTTCGGAACTTTGCCGAAAGGGACTTCTTTTAATTTTTTTATTATTTTTAAGTGTTTAGGGTGTAATATATTTTAGTTACCGAATAATGTAATGTTGTAAATTAAAATATATTAGTATTAAAGAGTATGTAACATGTTTGGTAAAAAAAATAAAAATAAAAATTAGTTCTATCTCCGATATCGGGACTGCATGGAAATGATGTAGATTTGATGTTTGTTGTTATATTTTGAACGTTATATTATTCAATAAAATTTTGACCTTATCGCGTCATAGAAAGAGTACAAAATCAAAAGCACGAGCACACTACTATGTCATTATGACATGTAGCGACCGACGTGATTATGAATTAAAATTGAGCCCAACTGACGGTCGGTCGTCGGTGGCTCAGTGGTGTGGACTGTCGCCTTCCTACCTGGAGGGCTGAGGTTCAAATCCGACACGTACCACTGGTATTTCTTGATTTTTCGAAAAATATATGTAGTTATCCGACACTCTTACGGTGAAGGAAAACATCGTGAGGAAACCTTCATGCACGCCTGCGAAGAGATTCGTAGGTTGTGTGTGAAGTCGTCCAATCCGCACTGGGCCCGCGTGGACGACTTAAGGCCTAATACCCTATACGGGTAGGCTCGTGCCCCTCGGTGGGGACGTTTAATGAGCTGATGACGATGACGAGATGGGTAGACTTGCCGCGGACACTTTTTGAGTGAGATTATGCATCTATGTAGTTATATTATTGCTTATCTAATATTATTAATATTTGACGACCCATTTGGTGTTGCGGTTGAGAGGTCGGCTGCAACACCAAGGGTTCCGGGTTCGATCCCCGGGCAGTACAAACATTTGTTGTGCATGAACATGTCTGTTTGTAATGGTTGGGTGTTTTCTATGTATGATATGTATGTATTTACGAAAAAAATGTATTTAAGTATATTTATCCGTTGTTTAGTACCCATAATACAGGCTTCACGCTTAACTTGGGGCTAGATGGCGCTGTGTGAATGTCAGTGGATATTTATTTATTTATTTATCTAAGCCTGTTATTGTTATATTTGTGTGCTACTATGTCATCGAGACCTCAGAAATTAGCTAATGGTTCGATTTTCCTTCTAAAATGTCAAGAATTTACATCACATTTTGCAACGTGTTTACTTGCAAGACAACAATGTCAGACCAACCTATATTTTCTACGAAAATGCCGTCTACAAAAAAAGCAAAACGTTTCCATTTTAACATTTCAAGGGAGAACCCCAAATTGATGTTTCTCAGAGGAGAAAAAACCTCGATCTTTTTACTCACGCCTTGAATTCAGTTGAACAAACAAGTTGGGAATAATGTGCCGGTCGGATAATGGATTGTATTGCTAGAAAGACGAAACTCCAATGTCAAAGTTTTTACAATTATACCACGTTCGCGGGGCTCGGTTGCGAAGTCAAGAACGAGTCGACTTTTTGTGAAAGGTTCAAGAATCAACCTTTCTTATATACGAAATTGTAAATAAGTCAAGTTAAAATCCTTTTTTATGTTTACTTATCATTATCAGCATTGCTACCTAATAAGTCAGTTGCTGAACGTTTCTCCAAATGACTTTCACGTATATCGATCTCTACTAGCTAATATTCATCTGCTTCCAAGTCATTTGTCCATTTCGTTAGCGGTCAGTCAATACTTCTTTTATTTTTCTCGGACGCTGCTTGAAAATCTTCGTGCTGTTAAACTGGTTACTCATGTGGGCTATGTCGGTCACATCAGTTCTTCTAGGGATGTCTTCATTTTAAATGCTATAGCGCAGAAAAATTCACTGAACCTTTGTGAAATAAAACAAACAAATATCTTCCGTTAACCCCTAAACGTCTAACCTCCGTCATACAGAACCCTAAAAAGTTTCTACTTTTAAAAATATTGAGTTCTGATGTCTCATTTATCTTGTATTACTACTGGGGATTGCTTTGTTGCAAATTTTTTATTGGTTTCGTTTTTAAAATGATTAGGTACGTACTTCGTTGCTTGATAAATTAGGAGCGGAATATTTGAATTTTAGATGGAATTAATGGAGGCAGGTGTGCCTAATGGGATTGGAAATTATATTTTGCTTATATATGCGAGGGCCAGGGTCAGTTTATACTCTGCTTTTGATATTTACTGAGCATCAAACATCGGTGGCGCAATGGTGTGGACTGTTGCCCTCTTACTGGGAGGGCTGAGGTTCAAATCCTGTCAATGTGTTTTCGAATTTTCGAAATTATATGTACGTGAAGGAAAACATCGTGAGGAAATTTGCGCAAGGCGAAATAAAGGTTGTGCGTGAAGTATGTGTTGCGGAATGCGGAATGGTCCCGCACTGGACCGAGTGGACGACTAAGGCCTATACACTTACTATAGTATCGAAGATTATATAAATGATAAAAACTCATGGAAATGTTGATCTCTACGCCTGCACTACTTTTGTTTTTTTTTGTTATCATCTATTTAGATTTATATAATACTTAACTGCTTAATATTACTTTTGTAGATTATTATATTTTAACCAATACTTAATATAATCAAAATTGTGAATATAATTTGCTTTATATAATAATTTTGATAACAAATGATTCTACTAAACACATTTTTTTTTGGAAAAGAGTAACTACTGAGTTTCTTGCTGGTTTCTTCTCCAGTGGTAGCTTCATTTGACATTCATAAGTGTCCTTTAAGGACCTAAACTGAATAAACACTTTTCATTTCATTTCATTTCTCTATACGGGTAGGCTCGTGCCATTCAGTAGGGACGAATAATGAGGTGATAAGGATGCCAGGCTTTTCTCAGTTTATGTAAAATTTTGGACTAGTTATAAGTTTTATTTGACGTTCACAAGTGTCTTTTTAGTCCTAAATTGAATGAAAAATTTAACTTCGAATATTCTTCGATATGAAACGGCTGTAATAAATTAAAAAATCCCATTAAATTTCATTGTGTGCTGAACCCTTTTGGGTCTAAGAGACCCTGTAATTTTTCTCCCCTGCAATAATGTACAGGTGTAACCTGGTGCTAGATGTAACCCGCTCGTAACGTTCCATCGCTGGGTAACGCGATTTACGAGGCCCGGTCCGTTAGATCGACCCAAATAAAATCGATTGTAACACCCTCCAACAAATAAGGGTTATCCGAACTCGTTGTGAATCATAATTTGATGATGTTTGAACTGGGGCATACGAATGTCGATAAATTGCTAAACAAATAGCCGTGAAGGAGAAATCGGCGATGTATACAAAAATATATAGTGGAGTGGCTTAAATCACGATCGTACCATAATATTGAGCTATTTCTAAGCAGAGCATAAAGTAAGATACCTAATGGCAGTGGCATACATTCTCCGACACATACACACACGCACACACACACTTTCTTTTTCGTATTATTTAATTAGTTTAATTCTCTTTTTTTTGTTATTATTAATTATTGTTACTACTAGTATCTGTCTTTTAAGTCTTCATTAAACCTATATTCTTCAGCTTCTACCTTCAGACAAAGCGTAGATTTCAAAAATGTGGAAACGCTTATTTTACTATACAATGCTTACGTTCGCTCTCAGCTTGAATTCGCTTCAACTGTTTGGAATCCAATGTATGCTAAATATGTTGATCAAATTTAGAACATACAATAAATTCCTAAAAAGACTTAAATTTATATATAATAATTTGATACGGATAAAATTGATTCGTTAGTAGATCGAAGAAATCACAGAGATCAGGTTCTTTTATTTAAAATCATCAATAACCATGTCTATTCTCCTTGCCTCTTAAGTAAAATACTTTTCAAATGTTCCCGACGTAATGCGCGCCACAAAAATACTTTTGTCACACCTATTTGTTAATGTAACTATAGAACGCATAGCTTTGTCATTAGAGCTTGTAATGCATTCAATGCCAATTATAATCATATAGACATCTTTCATGAAAATGTGAAGCGGTTTCGTTATCTATTACGAAATCATTAGCTTGTATAAGTGAACTATAGTAATTTCTTCTCTCTTTTTCCTTATATTATTATGTTCGAACTTAATATGTCTGTGACATTCATGCTTTGTATTTTTGTGTCTAACTTAGCACTGGAAATTTTTAAGTGCTTATGTAATATGTCATTTACACTAAACACATGTGTTATATTAAGCTGTTAATTTCCTAAATAAAAATAAATAAATAAATAACACTAAAAAAAATATTATTTCTATTGTTTCAATAATGTAACAAGATAAAGTATGTTAAGGAAGAGCAGTATTCCCTAGTACAGGCTAACTTAGCTTAAAAGGGAATTCTGACCATTAGTATAAGATGTACATGTGATGATGTATTGCAAATAAAACCTATTTTATTTTATTTTTATTTTTTTATACAATGATGATTTTTATGTTATGAGCGTCGGTGGCTCATATTTATATATTTTTTGTTTTTCTGGGTATTTCTATGTATAATAAATAAATATCCACTGACATTCCCACAAAGTTAAGCGTGAATTATGTATTATGGGTACTTAACAGCGGATATACATACTTATATATTTTTTTGTAAATACATACATATTATACATAGAAAATATCCAGACCATTACAAACAGAAATGTTTATGCACACAAATGTTTGTACTGTCCGGGAATCGAACCCGGAACCCTTGGTGTTGCAGTCGACGTCTCAACCGCAACGTTAATTGGGTCGTCAAATAAATGTATGTATTTGCAAAAAAGTATATAAGTATGTTCATCAGTGAGAGCGTCGGTGGCTCAGTGGTGTGGACTGTCGCCTTCCTACCGGGAGGGCTAAGGATCAAATACCGACACGTACCAATGTATTTTCGAATTTTCGAAATATATATGTACGTTATCCGACGCTCTTACGGTGAAGGAAAACATCGTGAGGAAACCTTCATGCACGCCTGCGAAGAGATTCGAAGGTTGTGTGTGAAGTCGTCCAATCCGCACTGGGCCCGCGTGGACGACTAAGGCCTAATCACCCTATACGGGTAGGCTCGTGCCCCTCGTGGGGACGTTTATTGAGCTGATGATGATGATGATGATGTTCATCAGTTGTTAAGTACCCTTACTATAAATTGCGCTTAATATGAGGCTAGATGGCGCTGTGTGAATGTCAGTGGATCTATCTATTCAACCTATCGCAGTCCACTGCTGGACATAGGTCTCCCCCATTTCAATGGATATTTATTTATTCATATTCAGTATCAGAGGTTACCCATGATGAATATTCGTATCCCGGAAACGAAGGGCGTAACGACTAACGCCGCCGAAAATTACATTATCCCTTCGCGGATTCGGGATAGACGTGTTTATGATGACAATTTCTCTAGCGGAGGGCGTGGTCTATTTCACAGGAGAAACTTGAGGATTGAACTTGAAAGGGTGTGTTAGTCGTGATGGGATTACTCTCAACCATTTGGTGTTGCGGTTGAGAGGTCGACTGCAACACCAAGGGTTCCGGGTTCAATCCCCGGGCAGTACAAACATTTGTGTACATGAACATGTCTGTTTGTAATGGTATGGGTGTTTTCTATGTATTTACAAAAAAAAATGTATAAAAGAATGTTTATCCGTTGTTTAGTTCCCATAATACAGGCTTCACGCTTAACTTGGGGATAGATGGCGTTGTGTGAATATCAGTGGACATTTAAGTATTTATTTAACCCTTTGAACGCCGGGAATCCAGACACAATAGAAAGCCTATTGTCTGGCGCCCTAAAGCGTCATTGGCGGTCAAAAGATTAAAGCTGATTCTAGTTAAATGGAAATGACGTGATCTAAGATAGAGTTAGCTTGTTCAGAAATAATCATCATCATCATCAGCTCATTAAACGTCCCCACCGAGGGGCACGAGCATATCCGTATAGGGTATTTAGGCTTTATACGTCCACGCGGGCCCAGTGCGGGTCGGACGACTTCACACACAACCTTTGCATCTCTTCGCAAGCGTGCGCAGGTTTCCTCACGATGTTTTCCTTCACCGTAAGAGCGTCGGATAACGTACATATATTTTTCTGAAATTGGAAAATTCATTGGTATGCGGCGGGATTTGAACCTCAGTCCTCCCGGTAGGAGGGCGAAAGTCCACACCATTGCGCCACCAACGCTCTAAACGGTCAGAAAGGGCTTCTGAAAAATATAATTAATATTTTTTTGAATGCTGGGATAGTATGACTCCATTGGCTTACAAGTCATTAGCCACGAACGACTTCCATAGGCTATATTTTAAGTGCTAGAAACCTAGGTACCTATTCGGTATCGTTTAACTACCTATTATATTAGCGTCGATGGCTCATTGGTGGGGACTGCTGCCTTCCGATGTGGTGGGTGCAGGTTCAAACCCCGCCACGTTCCATTGTGCTTTCGAATTTACGTAAATTATATGCACTCTTACGGTAAATTTTTGTAGTCTCAATTTATCACAGTGGGAGACAATAGCAGCAGATCGGCTACTTTGGAGGCGTACGGTGAACACCAAGGTGTTTGAGTTTGAAAAGAAGCGTGGAGCAGAGCTCGATGCTAAGCGAGACGAACTCAAGGCCCGTCCACCTGCGGCCATCCATTATAATTATGTTGGAGGCGTGCTGACTTGCAGTACTTGTGCATTTACTGCAAAAATTGGCTATATCAGTCGTTTGTGAGCTCATTAACGCAGCAATAACTAGGTGCCTGTCGCCGTGGCCGGAAATCGGTCCGGAAGAAGCTACGGTGAAATTGGTAATGAAGCCATATCGCTTAAGTTCATGCCTTATGGCTTCATCGTTTATTAAGAAGGTCGTTCTGAAAAATCTGCCCTTATCAGTCGTCATATCTCTCGAGGGATGGTGCATTCCAGCGTGTTTTCCCTCAGGGCAAACGGTAAAATGTTTTTGTAATATGTTATACTCTGACGGCAATACACTTTTATTGTCATATTTCAACATATGTTAATAACACTGTATTATTTTTATAATGATTAATAATATATTTATTTATTTCCAAAAAGCAAAGCAAGTTCCATATTACATTTCAGGCTTATACACATGAATTATTTTTATAAATCAAATAACAAATGTAATTATTAATGTCAAAACATTGCATTATATAATAAAATTGGAACTTTAAGGACCGAAATCCATTAAATATTTCTATCTATCTCTATAATCTATTATTTTAACATTAATTGTTATAGATAACTAAATAATATTCTTATAAAATGTGTTCTATTGATAGATAAAAGGGTATTTTATATGTATATTATATATGAAGGAAAAAACTGTGAGGAAACCTGCGCACGCCTGCGAAGAGATTCATAGGTTGTACATGAAGTCGTCAAACCCGCACTGGGCCCGCGTGGATGACTAAGGCCTAATCACCGTATACGGGTAGGCTCGTGCCTCTCGGTGGGGACGCTTAAAAAGCTCATGATGATGATAATATGTATGTATTTATAAAACAAATGTATTTCAGTGTGTTTATCCGTCGGTTAATTTTCATATTACAGGCTAAGTTCTGGACTTGTTTTTATCAATTAACTTATCTATTTTTATAAATTAACTCATTACTTTCAATTAGGTATAGAATTATAAGCAGCCTAATCATAGGCATATGCCCACTGCTGAGCACAGGCCTTCCAAGTCTACCTACAGACCTTGGCAATGAGAAGATTATGAGAAACTCACCAAACGAGTTCAACACAGATCGCTGGTTGAAGACTAACATCCTAAGATTATCTTAACGTGTCTTTTGAAGCAGGTAGGAATTCATTGTAAGATAAGAAGAAATCGGTCACCCATCCCATGAATAACCATTGTGATTGTTGCTTTAGTTGCAGACAATCAAACGTGTTAGCCATCAAACCAAAATCAAAATTTCTTATCCAAATAAAGCTTTTACAGATACTTTTGAATCGTCAATTGTTATTATTATATTTGTATGACTCTACCACCTGTTCGTAATAAGTAGGATCTTCGAGAAGAGCCGGCAAGAAACTCGATAGTCACTCTTTTAAACTGTTTATATCATTGGTTACACAGTTTTGTCCTACCTACACGTAATTTTACAATAACCTATTACAAAGCTTTTGTAACTGGAACACTATGTGCAAGACCACACGTCTTTATCCGATAAATATTCGTCTATTTTATAACATTTAACTTATTTAAACCTTATTGATAAGTCAGCATTAAATAAACATTGTTACATAATCTATGACGTCACAGATCTAAATACAATTAGGATTGACCACAACGCATTCCGGAGATACAACCTGTAACATACATGTCAGTAGCAGCATAGCAACAAGGTCAAATAGACCGCAGAACGCAATAGTTAACATGTCCGCTATCCCTAGGGGCCTTTTCGACCTACCTACAGCCCAATGATGTAAAAAGTATAGATTCGTTATATGTTAACAAAACATCTTAAAAAACAACGACAGCACATACACATGTTTCGAATGAGCGTACATTTTCTAAACAAAGAGGCTACAACTGTAGCCTCTTTGTTTAGGAAAATGTACGCTCTTTGGCGGTTCGTTTTTGAGGCACGGATGGCGTATCCGCAACACCAAATATGTACGTTTATCCGACGCTCTTACGTTGAAGGAAAACATCGTGAGGAAACCCACGCACGCTTGTAAAGAGATTCAAAGGTTGTATTTGAAGTTGGCCAATCAGCACTAAACCTAAGCCTATACACCCTATACAGTAGGCCCCTCGTTGGGGACATATAATGCGCTGAGGATAGGCTCATCTCTTCTCAGGCGTGCGCAGATTTCCTCACAATTTTTTCCTTCACCGCAAGAGCGTCGGATAAACGTACATATAATTTCAGAAATTCGAAATTATTTTGTCGTTTTTATAATTGCGAAAATTCGAGAATACATTGTACTTAGTAAACAGAAATAATTCTCAGACGTCGGTTTTGTCCATCACCTGGGGAAATTTGGGCTTAGTCGAGCCAAATGACTCCCGAGGGGTATGCTATCTTGGTACCGCTACTAGATGAGATTGTGCGAAATAGATTACTGGCTGGAAGATTTTGTATTTATCAATAAGTTTACTTATTTGATGTTTGAGAGCTAGATGTAACTTTATTGCAATGTGCGACACCGGGAGACGGAATAAAACTATGGATCGAGTGCACTCTGGTATAATAATGTATAACAAATGACTTACAAATATGTTCATATACTAACTTACGTCTATGTGTGAGGGAGGTTGCTTACACACACTACATATCGAGAATATAATAATGACATCTGCGTCTTAGTCCAAAAAGTAATTATTGACTATATTCAAGACAGTTTACAATTAGCGAGAGAAAACAGAACACACATGAAAATGATCCGGTATCATGTATATAAGTATGTTTGTCCGTAGTTAGTACCTATACTATAAGCTTCACGCTTAACTTGGGGATAAATGGCGCTATGTGAATGGCAGTGGATATTATTTATCATTGTCAAAATTGCATACCGAAGTTCCCGGGTTCGATCTTCGGATACTACAAATATTTATGTTCGAACATGATTGTTTATAATGTTCTCAATATTTTCTATTTACGAAAATAAAATATGTTTATCAGTTGCTTACTACCCGTATTTCATGCTTGTGTTTGGTGGCTAGGGCTAGATGGCACTTTGTGAATGTCAGTGGATATTTATTTTTTTGGTAGTTTCGGACTCGTAAAAAAAACATTTTCAAATTATGATATCGCAAAGAGTTAAGCTTACTGAACAATTACTACACCAATGCTTCTTTGGGCACGAGTTCTTTTGGTAACCGACCAAAAAATTTATAATTCAAATAGCTTATTCTCTAGAGTCGTTCGTATTGCGTGCGATCTCTATAAATACTGGTGAACTGTTACCAGGCTCATCGAGCATCAATGATTCAGGACGCCAAACGTTGTTATGCCACGGGATTATTTTCCCAGGACATTTTCCTGCGATGTCTGCCAATCAATGAAATAACGCTCTTACTACGCATTTTTATATATGTAATATAGTTTGCTTTAGAAAATTATTTTGATAATAAATAATATGATTCCGTACAATTTTTTTTTTTAAACGAGTAACAACTGAGTTTCTTGCTGGATTCTTCTCAGTAGAAAACTACCTTCCGAACCAGTGGTAGCTTCATTTGACACTCATAAGTGTTCTGTAAGGACCTAAACTGAATAAACACTTTTCATTCTCATATCATGTTTTTGTCAGAGTATATAAGAAGTACTTTTTCCTTTTCAATAATAGCCTAAACATATACTAGGTGACCTAGCTGTCCTCAAAACGCCCTTAGCCAATAGTCGAGTGCCACGCTGGGACGCCTTTATATGTTTTGGTATATATATATATATATACATATATATACTATATTGCACACAACAAGTATAACACTTTACAGTAAAAATATATAAAAAAAATAGAAAAAAGGATAATAAAATATAAGAAAATGTATGAATGACTTAACACAAATGGCGTTACTGGCATCGAACCCGGGAATCCTCATTGTAATCGACTTTGTAACCAACACCACATGGGTAATTAAACTATACGTAAACTTAATCGTACTCGTTATTACTTAAGTATCAATTACTTAAGATCGTATAGTAATTTGTTCTAACTTGCAATCACCTGATCCAATCTTTGATTAATTTGCACTGTATTTACACTCCTACCCGTGCGTATTGCTTCTACGTAGGTATATAATGTACGCTCTGTATGGATTTAGCAATTTGCATGATTGTACGAGGTAAGGTTATGGTTTAGGTCATATGTTAGACGGAAAAGAAACGACCAACGCTACCCATCCCTAATCAATTGAAGAGTGATGTCACGTCACTAATATCTCTCTCTTGACATTAGCATTGTACGCGGGAAACAGTCATATTGTAACACTAAGATTTAATCTTCAGAGAGCGTCGGTGGCTCAGTGGTGTGGACTGTCGCCTTCCTACCGGGAGGGCTGAGGTTCAAATCCCGACACGTACCAATGTATTTTCGAATTTTCGAAAATATATGTACGTTATCCGACGCTCTTACGGTGAAGGAAAACATCGTGAGGAAACCTTCATGCACGCCTGCGAAGAGATTCGAAGGTTGTGTGCGAAGTCGTCCAATCCGCACTGGGCCCGCGTGGACGACTAAGGCCTAATCACCCTATACGGGTAGGCTCGTGCCCTTCGGTGGGGACGTTTAATGAGCTGATGATGAAGATTTAATCTATCAATAAATTTTGTTAAAACTTAAAGAATCATTTAATAGTATAGATTAGTTGAATTACTAGAGTTATCAAATCTAAGTACGGTTTATGGATTAGGGTAAAGGCTTAATGGTGTAGCGGCTAATGCGTTTTGTTAACGATCTCGCTAGTTAAGTAATTTTTGTTATGTTTAATAAACGGATGGGTGACCGATAAATAAATAATAAATATGTTACGGCATACACTTAGCCCTATCTAGTCCCAATTTACTTAAAGCAGAGCACACATTACTTAAAACAGACCACAAATTACTTAAAACAGAGCACAAATTACTTCAAACAAATAACAAATCACTCTAAACAGAGCACAATGTTCTTAAAAATAATAAAATAGTAAAAAGTGGATCTAAAATTTTTTTGGGGGTCCGGTGTAATTAAAAGTAAAAAAAATTAAACACTCCAATAAAAAATATAACTATATCTGATAATGTGAGCGGATATCGATTTGTATTTTTTTTCCAAATCAGTTTATTGTACAATTTCCAATTTATTAAATCAATGATATGTCGTCAAAATTTTGATGTTCATTACATTACATTATTCGGTAACTAAAATATATTACACCCTAAACACTTAAAAATAAATAATTAAAACTAAAAAATATAATTAAAAGAAGTCCCTTTCGGCAAAGTTCCGAAAATACTGGCAGCGTTACCCCTTTGGATTGCCAGACTGATTCTTTGTCCAAGGTAGCTGCCAGATCTTCGGTCACCTGCGACGTCGACTAAATTGTATGCTATCTATAGCCAATATACTGATATATATCGAATAATTTCGGTTTTCGAATAAATTCGCCCAAAAACTATAGCAGGCAGCATACAAATTTGAAATGTTATATCCCTTTCGAGATCCTATCGTAGAAATCCGGAAGGAAATCAATCGAGACCGCTAAACAGGAGTAGCATAGACAAGTTAGAGGATACGGGGGAGCGATTATGATGGGATGAGGTGGACCTAATTTGCCGATTGGGGGGAAATGTTTGTGGATTTTGCGACGATATAATATTTTCAAAAGTTAGTAAAGTGACTTTATAATAAAACGAACAAATATCACTAGCACCAAACTTAGCATTAGCCTATAATATGTGTACTAAACAACGGATAATATACATATTTATTTGTAAATACATACATTTATTTTTACTTTTTTTGTAAATATATACATATACGAAAGGAGTTTAGTTACAGTTAAAACTGCTAGATCTAACCCTAAAAGGGCTAAGGTGTCAACACTGCAGCTGCACTCAAAATGTGTCCGCGGCCAAATTCTGCCCATCGCGATTGCGTTCGTTGGGTAGAATTTTATTTCATAATCATATCTCACTCGAAGCTCATCACCTGTCATAATGATATAGTACTGTGTGACAATTTTTCGTACTCTTTCGGTGACGCTTTAAGGGGTCAAATTTTAAAAGAATAATTTTATGTTACAATTAGGAAAAATACTATAAGTACGTATGTGTACTGGCGGCTTGGACATTTTTTGTTGACGTTTCTTTGTGGTTTTGCATCTATAATGGTAAGTTCATTGTTAACATAAGTTTCATATGAATTCAAAAATATAAACATATCATTCCGATCAGTTGATCGGTCTGTCAATATTCTCATTTGATTTTCTACCACGTCCGAAAACAGGGTTACAAGTTTAATAGTTACTGAACTCATTTATATGCTGGGATATCTTATAAAACCTTACAGTATTTTTTCTTCAAAGCACTACACACATATAATATTCATATTAACCCCGAGATAAGAGGATTTCTACTAGACACGTAATATAATAAAGGTTGCCGCGTTCCCCATTAGAGGAGCACTTGACAGCATCACCACGTTAACTCACTAAATTTACCGGTTAGTGCATAGTGGAACTATTTCCACTACGTCTCTCCAAAAGCTGTTAGTGAGATCTCACTGATGAGATTAATATCGTCCTTTACTTTCCAATAAATCTATACGAATGAAGCCTTGAAATTCAATCACCTTGCTGTGAGATTTATCGTTGGCGATTTTAATCGGGCTATTGACAATTGGTGGATTTGAAGAATTCTTAGCTTCGAAGATTTTGGAGAACTTTAATTTGGGCTTTGTTTTGTTTTTTTTAATGTTATAAATGAACAAGACGGTCAGGTCGCTCACCTACTATACCATGAAAACTATTTAATGTTTGCACTTTACGGTAAAATATTTTGAGCTGTTGGAATTATTTTTAATATATTATTTTTAGTTATAATGATGGCACATTTGTTACGTTTCTTCGTTTCGTGTATAATACAAAAAAATGTTATGATATCTATATATTCGTATATGCAGAGTACCAATTTTTTTTTATCCTCTATAGGCAGACATTTGACCGCCATCTCACCTGATGGTGAGTGATGATGCGGCCGAGGATGGATCATGCCTTTTTTATTTTTTAATTAATACCTTCGCCATCAGTATCGAGTCTACCACTAACTTAAATTGTGTTACTAATTTGTTAATTGTTATTATTATTTCCGTCCATAACTTGATTTTCTTGAGATACAATTACATAAAACCATAACTGCTGCGGAAAGAGATAAAATATCGGATCATCTATCATCATCATCAGCTCATTAAACGTCCCCACCGAGGGGCACGAGCCTACCCGTATAGGGTATTTAGGCTTTAGACGTCCACGCGGGCCCAGTGCGGGTCGGACGATTTCACACACAACCATTGCATCTCTTCGCAGGCGTGCGCAGGTTTCCTCACGATGTTTTCCTTCACCGTAAGAGCGTCGGATAACGTACATATATTTTCGAAAATTCGAAAATACATTGGTACGTGTCGGGATTTGAACCTCAGCCCTCCCCGGTAGGAAGGCGACAGTCCACACCATTGAGCCACCGACGCTCTATCATCTATAATTACAGTAAATATTGACTGGACAATATAGCATTGGGTACATTTTCCCCTCTCCGATAGAGTCATAGCGATTGGCGCCCTCTAGGGGTTGTCGAACGCTAATCGCCCGGCTTGTTTACCAAAGTGCGTTTCAGTCGCTAAGGCATGGTCGCACTGGTAGCGATTTTAAACAAACATACTTTATGTATTACATATAAATAAAATTGGAGTATCTGTTTGTAATATTGAAATAACCATGTTTTGACTTCATGTATATGAATATAGTTTTAAAAATATATGACGGTCATCATCAATCAGCTCATTAACGTCCCCACCGAGGGGCACGAGCCTACCCGTATAGGTGTGATTAGGGCCATTAGTCTGCGTCCACCGGCGGCCCAGTGGCGGATTGGAATGGAGCGACTTCACAACACACCTTCGAATCTCTTCGCAGGCGTGCATGAAGGTTTCCTCACGATGTTTTCCTCACCGTAAGAGCGTCGGATAACGTACATATATTTTTTCGAAAATTCGAAAAAACATTGGTACGTGTCGGGGATTTGAACCTCAGCCCTCCCGGAGAAGGCGACAGTCCACACCACTGAACCATATATACGATATATACGGTACATATGTCAAAATATCAATTTTTGATTATTTTGTATGTCTGGATAGATTTGAACGGATTTTTTTTGGCAGGAAGCTGATGTAAGAAAATCATAGGCTACTTTTATTTTCGACAATACTTTATCTCTCGCTCTCTCTCTCTTCAACCTATCGCAGTCCACTGCTGGACATAGGTCTCCCCCATTTTGCGCCAGATATCCCGGTCCTCCGCTTTTCTCATCCAGCTCCCACCAGCGACCTTTCGCAAGTCGTCGGTCCATCGGGACGGAGGGCATCCTACGCTACGCTTGCCAAGACGCAGTCTCCACTCCAGAACTCGTCTGCTCCAACGGCCATCGGTTCTGCGACATACGTGACCAGCCCACTGCCACTTCAACTTGCTGATCCGGCGGGCTATGTCGGTAACTTATACAATACTTTATATTTTGAAAAAAAAGCAATATTTTACCGCGAGGTGGCTGTACATAGCGTGACATAACGAAGCGATTTTAGATTGTTTTATTGCGGGAAAACATTTTTTAATGCGGGTAACACCGCGACGAACAGCTAGTCGGAAATAAAAACGTGCATAACGTATTGGTGCTGTAACTGCACCTAGTTCTTCTGTATATTATTGTTGTTTAAAGCAATATGTATGTCCATATCCATGGTTTAGTCTAGGGTATATCATTCGAATGGGACGTAAGCAACGCTGTTTGAAACATTAATCTTATGAGAATTTTGGTATGCATAATTATTTTTTGGCCGTATTGTTAATAGGTTATCAAAAAAATCTGTGGAAGGCTAAATAATTTAGTGGACATTTATTCCTATACTATCCTTATTAAAGAAAGTTCATTAGTTTGACATAAACATTTTTAGGTTGTTATATATAACAATTAACACTAATATTTCAACGCACCAGTGGCGCTTCTGGTGCCACCGTTGTTCAAGGGCGGAGTTGAACACTTTCCATCAGGTGTCTCTCTTGCTTGTTTGCTCCCTATAACATAAAAAAATACCTTGTGTAAATAATACCCGTATTTTAACATTTATGCTTAAGCGTTATGCATATCATACAAACTGCATTTAGCCTTCTGAAATAGAACACCTTAAATCTAATAAACTTTATAAACAGAATTGTTGCCCTTTATTGTTACGCTTCATTTCATGCGTATACTATTATTAAAAACATATAACGATTTATAGAAGTCACATCATTATTAATACTTGTCACAAATTTAACATAAATGTACTTACTCTAGTTTACCGTGTTTATAGCTAAAACATATTAATTAAATTGCTTTGATAGGCTGATGTTGGAGACGTTTAACTAATGTTTAGTTACCGCTAGTAAACTGAATCGCTAGCTATCGTTAATTACTAACGTTTCGATTTATTCCGCTAAGGTGTGGTTAGTGTTGCAGCGTTTTTCATAATTTTGCAAATGTTGGGAGCTAATTTTCTGCAAGCGTTGTTTGGGATTCTTATCCAGCTTCTACTTACGATCATTGAAGGGGACTCAATAAAAGTAGCATGAAAACTATATAACTCGTTCCATAATATGGCAAAGTCGTTGAAAAATTATCAAATGCAGATAACCACAGACATCCGAATATACAATTAGACTGGACAAGCCGCCAAGTTTATAGGCAGTCCTTGTGTCGCAATTTCTTTTCGGTTCTTACCTGTGAAAAGTTATTATATTTCTTGGTAAATTTACTGATTCATTGCGATGATGGCATGTTACAATTGCACAGGATGGCATTTTGGGAAAAAACGGTAATTTGTTCTAATATTCGTGCGTCTTGGACTCGTCTCACAGAGCGTAAACTGGCAGCCAGTGTATGCTCGTTGAGCTTACATTTGTCGCACTTAAAAACGCGGCTTGCCCCATCTCCTGTATTGGGAAATCTGTGCAGATTACCCATTTTTGTCACAATATCGTTGGTAAATTCAAACTAGGTTTAAATTTTGTTTTCACTATTACGTTTTGTTAAAACTTCATTGAATTCAAACATTTTTGAGTTTGAATTGGAGTAATAAGTTTGAGTAATTTTCAGCTGCTAGATAAGATAGTAGTTATTGGATTTCATAGAGTAATTTCACTATAGTCTTACTTCGGGATCTCTGGTACAGAATTTAACCTTATCTAAAAGGTAAACGGTCTATTCGTTTGTCTACATATTCCTAAATAAGGGTTCCGTTTTTGCCATTTGGCTACGGAACCCAAAAAGATCCTGTGCCCGGCTAAACAAAGTACCGAACATAAAAAGGTGTTAGTAGGTCTGATGATGTTACACACATTATTATTAATATCTTCATATTTCTCGCTTTCTTGATGAGGCGGCAATGATCGTGTTTACCTTCGTAAAGGATACAGTTGTAAATGTCTGTCTAGAGTATTCTGAAAATAGTGTACTATTGAAAAGTCTCGATAAACCACTTCGTAAAGACCATTTGCGGCCAACAGTAGCTGTCAGTTATAATTAAACTTCCCTTAATGTCCGCGTGACCGTATCCTAGCAGATAAATTGTAATAAATCATCATCATCATCATCGTTACAACATAGAACGTCCACTGCTGAACAAAGGCCTCCCCTCATGATTTCCACGCGGACCAATCCCTTGCAGTTGACATCCATCTGCTACCTACCACCTTACTAGGTCATCAGTCCATCTGGTTGGGGGTCGGCCTACGCTTCGTTTTCCGTTACGCTCCTCTCCAGTACCTTTCAGCCCCATCGGCCATCGGTTCTACGTACTATGTGCCCTGCCCACTACCACTTTAATAATAAATAATAAACTGGAATAAAGAGAATAATATTTCAGGTGTTTTATCATCATCAGCTCAATTAACGTCCCCACCGAGGGGCACAAGCCTACCCGTATAGGGTGATTAGGCCTTAGTCGTCCACGCGGGCCCAGTGCGGATTGGACGACTTCGCACACAACCTTCAAATATCTTCGCAGGCGTGCATGAAGGTCCTCACGATGTTTTCCTTCACCGTAAGAGCGTCGGATAACGTACATATAATTTCAAAAACACATTGGTGCGTGGCGGGATTTGAATCTGCGCCTTACCGGTCGGAAGGCGACAGTCCACACCATTGAGCCACCGACGCTCTTTCAGATGTTTATTTGAGAGAAACTAGAGTCCGCTGTATGTTGACTCCACCCGATAATTTGCTGACTCACGCTTCGGGCGAATGTACTGGAGTACAGTCAGCAGAATCATGTTTTTGCGGTAACCCCTTCATATCTACATCTGTTGTTATTTACTCAAGTGTTCACAAAATTAATGTTTAATTAATGAAGATTTCTTAGGTTGTAAACGACCCATGTGGTGTAATGGTTAGTCTCGTATTTAATACTATAACTATTAAATTGCTTTGTTTCCATTAATACTAAGATTATTAATACTATCTCGATTCAAAATAATTTACCAAACAAAAAAACAATATTATAATATAATAATGATGACCCATTTGGTGTTGCGGATGAGACGTCAACTGCAACACAGAGGGTTCCGGGTTCGATCTTCGGGCAGTACAAGCATTTGTGTGCATGAACATGTCTGTTTGTACTGGTCTGAGTGTTTTCTATGTATGATATGTATGTATTTACAAAAAAATATATAAGTATGTTTACCCGTTGTTTAGTACCCATAATACAGGCTTAATGCTTAACTCGGGGCTAGAAGGCGCTGTGTGAATGTCAGTGGACATTTACATTTATTTACAAAAGTTTCACAAAAATATAATTATTATATCAAATAAATATCCACTGACATTCACACAACGCCATCTAGCCCCAAGTTAAGCGTGAAGTTCGTAACTGATAATATATCATACTTATAACATTTTTTATTAGAAATACATACATAGGTGTGGTAGACTCGTTACTGAGTCGTCTAGGTAGGTACCACCGCAGTAACAGATATCGTCTCGTGAAATAAGAGTGTTATGCACCTTTACGTTCCAGGATGAGGGCACTGTAACTAGTGAAATTACTGGGTATAGGAGACCTAACATCTGTTGTCTCGGGTGACGGACGCAGTGCGGCATTGATGGAGGATAATTACTGTCTATCAGTTGTTGGTCTCCTTCAATCTCGCTCTGTTATGGTAAGGCGTATCACTTATGGTAAACGTTTTGACCTTCGTGTTTACTTTGTAACATAAAAAATAATCATGGAAGACGCCCAGACCAATACAAGCAAATATGTTAATGCACATAAATGTTAGTACTGCCCAGGGGTCGAACCCAGAACCCTTGGTGTAATAGCCGACGACTTAGCCATTACACCAGATGGGTCGTTAAAATATTTGACAAGTTCTTCCAACCATTATACGAACCCCTTACTATGTATTTCAGAACTTTAAGTGAGATCTTCGCAACAGCTCACTACGCTCCCACGGGATTTGAACCTGTGACATCCGGGTCGAGTTATATGCTTAACCACGCAGAGACAGTTAAAGTTATCATTGCGATACCTTTGGGAAATTGAAAGTTAGTTATCCATCGGATACGTTATCTTGTAAACTAATTTCAACATAACGAAATTGAGGTTAACACTTACCTGTAGTAGCATATACAACACGTAACTTTAACTTAAATAAAGGGAAAACTCGATTAGAAATATGTTTACTTCATCATCATCATCAGCTCATTAAACCTCCCCACCGAGGGCACGAGCCTACCCGTGTAGGGTGATTAGGCCTTAGTGGTCCACGCGGGCCTAGTGCGGCGCCGCCCACTTCACGTACAACCTTTGAATCTTTTCGCAGGCGTGCGCAGTTTTCCTCACGATGTTTTCCTTCACCGTAAGAGCGTCGGATAACGTACATATAATAACTGTTTTTATTATTTGAATCAGATTTCATACGTTAGTCTATTGTATAGTTCAACGTATAGATATAGGTCATGGTAAATTTCCAATTCGTTTCAATACAAATTTATTCATTTATGTCTCATGGATATGATAAATCAGTGATGCGGTCAACTCAGTAGTCAATTTTATCAAATCGCAGAGGATACAAAATACATACATCGTTTCTTCATTTCACTACACAAATCTAGTAAACCACCTATACAAACACTGTAAACGTTATTTAAGTTCATCAGAGTATGTTTTTTTTGTAATGTGTTATTTATTTATTTATTTTATTTAAACTTAATGCACTATACAAAAAGACAGGGGCGAACTTAATGCCTATCCAGTCCACACTACACGATAATATCCAGTAATATATATATATATATATTGGTTTTTAAAGTATTAGAAGTATTAGATGTGTTATATACTGTTATAGTTTTGTTTCTTTTTTCATATACCGCACCCAATTTAATTTTTCTGCTTGACCCGAAGGTAAACTGGTAGAGAATGCCTCTAGGCATTAAGTCCGCCTTTGTGCTGTTGTATTTGGTGCATAAAGAATAAATAAACGCTGAGCAAGTCACAAAAAAACTGCTACTGACTCTTGGAACTATACTTATAACTAAGAAACAATAGGCTATTGTTTTTAGTAAAAACCCATAAGCATTATTTTGTTTGAAAATCGATCTCCAAAGCCTTAAAAGAAAAATTGTATATAGGATTTTTTGCAGTTTTCAAGGTAGAAGCTAGTCGTTAGAAAGGCTTTATAGACTGAAGCGTAAAAATAATATTCTGTTTTCGTAACCAGGAATGGGGAACCGTATTACCCCGAATTTATTGCGAGCAAAGCAGCAACGGACTAAATCTAGTTTATTCATATATTATTTGTAAGTCAGGTAAATTTGCTTGGTGAATATTGTACATAAAGCTATTGTTTAAAAAAACGGAACTGTAATGTACTGTTGAGTTTTCTTGGGTGCCACTTTCTCAACAGACTAAAACTACCGAACCTTTTTTTAAGTATCAAAATGCATTTTGTGCTTCTATTGGTTGTTTTCAATATTTTTTATTGTATTTTGTGTATTTTTAGTCGTTCATAAGTGCTTTTTGTAAGCCTAATTTAAATAAATGGATTTTGTCTTAGCCTTTGCTACTATGTACCATTGAAGTCTTACATGTGTTAAAACATAACACTAACACAGATAAAGACTTACTTCGCACCCTCTGACGTCACGACAATTGATGTTCCAAGTTTGTATTTGTTCCCGTTTCCCAATAAGCGTTCCGCGAACGCGCCGTAACTCAGCCGCTAATAAGGCTCGCGATAATGGATGATCCGTCCAACGTCCCGTTTTAGGTAGAGTACACGCGATTGTTCTAAAAACTACGCAAATTGCACGCGTACAATTTTAATGGGGGTTGTGGACTTTATTACTTAAAAAGGTTGCTCATATAAACAATTAATTCAAACTCAAAAATTCCATTTAGTCTCTACGATACACTTTTGAGAAGACTGGAAAGATTCATTTGCTTCTGGAGGAAGGTGGGCTGGACCGCTATGGCGTTGTGTGAATGTCAATGGATATTTATTTAATACTAGCGACACGCCTAAATGCAATTCTATTCTTGCAATGGTGATATTCGTAATAGGCACGCTCCCTACTGCCCAATCGGCTGATACCGCCGCAAACGCTACGTTATTTTTAAATCTGTAATATCTTTGAAAATATTATAATATTATTTAAATCATATGCTGTACAGGGCTTTATAAATCTATATTAAATCAACAATTTATTTAAGGTTTTTAATTGGATAAGGATTAATGCTGTATTGGTTAAAATCGCTTCTAAAATTGACTATTATTTGTCGTAAAAAGGAAATGACAAAATACTGTTGTTACTGTGGGATATCCATACGAGATAAATATATACCATCGCGGAGTTTCTGTACACCTTTTTATTGTTGACAATACTTAGTACGTTATTTTGTTAAATATTTTAGGGCTCAGCATGCGTTTGCAATGTAAACGGAAAAAATGAAATTATTTACGACATCACATTAGGAACCTCAAAAATAACAAAATTTATCCAATATTTAATGGATGTTATTATACCTTTCCCTCCTCTTGAAACAGTCCATCTATTAAAAAAACGCATTAAAATCCGTTGCGTAATTTTAAAGATTTAAGCACACATAGGGACATGGGGACAAAAAAGCGACTTTGTTTTATACTATGTAGTGATGATATTTCAAAGTCAAAGTCATAGTCAAAAACATTTATTTCAAATTAGGCTTATAAAAAGCACTTATGAACGTCAAGAAATATACAAAAATATAATAAAAAACGATTTAAATACTAAACTAAAAATATGAGTTTTGATGCTTTGAAAAAAAAAGCGCTTCAGTGGTTTGGCCTGTTGAGAAAGAAGCACCCAAGAAAACTCAACAGTGTTGCCTTTTTTAAAAAAATCCTTAATTAACAATATATCATAAACATTTGATGAAAATATAAGTCAACCGTGTTCACCCCGCCTTAGCAAAGTGCGAAGAGCGATCTCTCCATTCCATTGAACAGTACGTCTGGTGCATTAAAGAGAATGGGTTCCGATCACTTTTATTGTCGGAGGCGGATAAGCTGTCGAAGTGTACAGCTGTCAATAGCGCTCTTTACTGTTGGCGCATCGGCTGACGCATCAGTATTTTGTATTTGTAAGGAGATATATGCATCGAACAGTCACAAAAGATTTAATAATCTATACATAGAGTAGAGATTATCGTCGTGGAGCACGGCTGTTGGTTTTTTAATAGTTTACATTTCAGTGAGTGTGCGATGGAATTGCACGAATTAATTTCACCAACCCCTTTTCAACATTGGGTTTTTTACATACATACATATAAAAAAAACCCAGACCATTACAAACCAGATGGACGGATGTTAAGGTGTCAACTGCAAGGGATGGGTCCGCGTGGAAATCATTAGAGAAGGGCTTCGTTCAGCAGAGGACATTTTAAGCTATAACGATGATGATGAAGCGATACTACTGACCATGACAGTTGCAATGTTGAAGTAAAATAAATAATAGTATGTAATCATCATTTTCTGTCAACACTGCCGTCGGCCGTCACCCGAGTCGACAGATGTTAGGTCTCTAATACCCGGTAATTTTACTAAATACACTTCTGAGTCACGGGATGAGGGTTCATCCCGGAACTCAGAAGTTCAAAACACTGGTATTTCACGGGACGATATCTGGCACTGCGGTGGTACCTACCTAGACGACTCAGTACCGAGTCTACCACCTAGTCATTAGAATGATGTTTATTTTTGCCATATTTAAATCAGAACATAATTAAAACCTCGTCGCTGTTAGTCCGTAAGAGCCACCGAATAAAACCTCATGGAATTTCGGACATATTATTTTTCAAAACCGTCCCCTCAAAGGGTCTAATGTTATTCATAAAAAAACCCTTTCCCGAGTGCCTTTACCCGTTGAAATTACCAAATGATTCTCTATGTTTCTGCTTCAACTCATCTTATTTTTGCGCGCCATCTTTTTGTGATTTCTTTATGGTTATCTATGCATGGTGATGTTACCAATTTGGTTCGGGTTACGAATCATATTTCTGTTATAAATAAATCCACTAACGTTCACACAGCGCCATCTAGCCCTAAATAAGCGATAAGCTTGTAGTTAGGGTACTAAACAACTGATAAACATACTATCATTTTTTTGTAAATACATACATACCTTTTATACATAGAAACCGCCTAGATCAATACAAACAGATATGTTCATGCACACAAATGTTTGTACTGCCCGAGGATCGAACCCGGTACCCTTGGTGTAGGAGGTAATGTCTTAACAATTTCATGAAATAACTACAATATAATTGGCCGGCCCGATGGACCGACGAGTTGCGAAAGGTCGCTGGTGGAAGCTCGATGAGAAAAGCGGAGGACCGGGATGTTTGGCGCAAAATGGGGGAGACCTATGTCCAGCAGTCGACTGCAATTGGTTGAAGAGATATATAATTTACTATATCGTATAATTTAGAACACATGGACCGATTACAATGGGACTTTAAATGGCATAGAGTCGACGCAATAACAAGTAACTTAGGCTTTTTATTTCCACCTGTATGAAGTCACGGACTCACCTAGTTAATCAAAGAAGGTGACCCATTAATTTATGCCTCAGTCTTTGGGTACTATATTTCATCTTCTTCTTTCTAGTTTTATGGCTTTTAACATGTTTTCCACGATTCCGCTAATGACACGTGCAAGTGCTAATACCCGGAACGGGATTTTTATTTTCCCGATTGAATTTAGAACTCTTTTAATAAATAATAATAAATCAATATCCACTAACATTCACACAGCGCCATCTAGCCCCAAGTTAAGCGTAAAGCCTGTATTATGGGTACTAAACAACGGATAAACATACTTATATACATTTTTTTTAAAACATACATATTATACATAGAAAACACCCAGACCACTACAAACAGACATGTTCAATCATGCACACAAATGTTTGTACTACCCGGGGATTGAACCCGTAACTCTATGTGTTGCAGTCGACCTCTCAACCGCAACACCAAATGGTCGTCAAACTTTATACTGAAACAGTTATATTAAACTTTAGTTTAAATATAACGTAAACGTCAGTACCCTACTCAAGTATTAAAGTGCAAGGATCCTGGTTCAATTATTCAAAGGAGGCCACAACCCTCGGGTCAAAAACACAATAGAAATCGTATGGCGACTATCACCGCAGGTGTGATCATATCGGATTCCAGGGTGTCGAGTTGAAACGTGAACCGGTTAAATCACGAAAAACCGGTAAATGAAATGTAAGTATATTTATTCAATTTTGGTCCATAAATAACACTAATGAATGTCAAATTTGTTTCTACCACTGGTTCGGATTGTTGTTGTCTACTGTGAAGAATCAGAATCAGCAAGAAACTCAGGTAAAAGTCCGGATCAAACCGGAAGAAGCGATGAGAATAGTTGTATGTCACTATTGTTTGACCGGACGAATGAAATCCGGTGAAACAGGCTAAAATCCAGTTATAACAGGAAAAACGATTGAACAATTCTATGTTATTTTATTGATCCTGTGATCATGGACACAGCGGTCACCAAAATTATGAGAGAAAATAAATACAATACAAAATGTATTATATACATTTTAATACAACGTATTTAATACAAGTCGACAAATATCGATTTAATGGTCGGAGAGTGGCTCTATACTTTCCTTTTTTATTTGATCAGTACCTATATCATCATCAGCTCATTAAACGTCCCCACCGAGGGGCACAAGTCTACCCGTATAGGGTGATTAGACCTTAGTCGTCCACGCGGACACAGTGCGGGTTGGACGACTTCATGCACAACCTTTGAATCTCTTCGCAGGCGTGCGCAGGTTTCTTCACGATGTTTCTCTTCTCCGTAAGAGCGACGAATAACGTACATATAATTTCGAAATTTAGGAAACATAACAGCCCTCCCGGTAGGAGGGCAACAGTCCACACCATTGTGCACCCGACGCTCTACCTATATGGCAAGTAGAATTCTAACAACAATTTTAAAAACATATCGGTAAATACCGGTTGGCAACACACCACAGCACTAGCACACAATTTTCGAGTCCCAACTCTAATATTCTCCCGGCGATGGGGATAAAATATAAATTACGTTTTCATACCCTTCCTGTTTTAATAAGGAACCGCGGTGCGGAATAATTTGTATACATTGGCTCCTGATGTATTTATTTTAACTTGTGACTCATCATCATCATCATCATCATTACAGCCCAATTATGTCCACTGCTGAACGAAGGCCTCCCCTAATGATTTCCACGCGGACCGATCCCTTGCAGTTGACATCCATCTGCCACCCGCCACCTTAACCAGATCATCCGTCCATCTGGTTGGGGGTCGGCCTACGCTTCGCTTTCCGTTACGTGGACGCCACTCGAGAACCTTTCCGCCCCATCGGCCATCGGTTCTACGCACTATGTCCCCTGACTGAAAACAAATATTTTTTTTATATTATAAGTGTACAGAACGGCCTGAACGCTCACCTGATGGTAAGTGATACGCCTGACCATGACAGAGCGGACGGGCGAACATACAGGAGACCAACAACTGATAGACAGTTATTATCCTCCATCAATGCCGCACCGCGGCCTTCACCCGAGACAACAGATGTTAGGTCTCTTATACCCGGTAATTTCACTAGCTACAGTGCTCTCATCCCGAAACACAAAAGTGCATAATACTCCTGTTTCACGGTATGATATCTGGCACTGCGGTGGTACCTACCTAGACGACTCAGTATCGAGTATTTTAACTTGTGACTGAAAATGAATAATGCTTACTTTCAAATACAATTGTCAACGCTCCTACCCTTCTCGTTGGTGCCATAAGAGGTGACTTGGAGACCACTAATTCAGCAGAGATCAAGTAGTAGGCAAAATCAAAAATTATTAGAGAATTGAATTTACTCCCTTTTATTTTTGTTTCTGTTGGGCTTACTCTTGAGCACAGACTATCCTAAGGGAAGAGACGTGCTCTAAGATGGAACGAGCTTGCCCAGAAAAAGCCTGTTAACTCGTTTTTTGAATGCGACGGGGTTGTATGTGGCCGGAAACACAGACGCAGGCAGGTCATTCCATTCATTTGCAGTACGCATAATGAAAGAAGACGCATAAGTAAACTTTTTAAGTAAATTTTCCATTTTAGGGCCATATTGTAATTATTATTTGTATGTATGTTATTTTTAATTTTTATAACATTTTCTTGTAACTGTGCTTTATTTCATGTAATTAGTATGGTTCTTTAGTTTTACTTAAGGAAGTAGTCTTTTTTTTTTTAAATTTAGTTCTCATAGTTTTAATAATTTTAGCTATCACTTCAAATAAATAAAATTCATTTATTTATTTGATTAAGGTTCATAAAGCACAAATGTCAAATAAGAAACTACCGCTGAGCGCTTTCTCTTTCAATCTATTATTATATCTAAGTACGTATTGCTATCTTCAACCCGCCTGCCAAGAGTGGATATTGTGACATTTATGACACAACCTGAGTTAATTGAGTAGGTTTTACTCAGTCGTCTAAGTAGGTACCATCGCAGTGCCAGATATCGTCCTGTGAAACAGGAGTGTTATTTTATTTTTTTTTACATTTTAGGAAAACTTACAGCTAATGTTATTTTAGACACATAATAAATATAAATATTGAAGGCCAATTAAAAGTTTCCACATATAACACAAAGTATAAAGTTAAATTTTTAACCCAAAAACATCGGTACGCTATTGCTGCATAAAAAAAATGTTTGCAAGTTGCCGCTTAAGTTGCAAGGTTGTAGTATTAAATAAGTCTACATCTACACTTTTAGTTAAGTCATTGAAACACAATTTATGCATTTTTGTTTCGGGATGAGGGCACTGTAGCTAGTGAAATTACCGGGTATAAGAGACCTAACATTTGTCTCCGGTGACGGGCGCAGTGCGGCATTGACGGAGAATAGTAACTTTTATCAGTTGTTGGTCGCCTTCAACGCCGCTTTGTCATGGCCGGGCGTATCACTTATCATCAGGTGAGCGTCTTGACCACAGACATCCGAATATACAATTAGACTGGACAAGCCGCCAAGTTTATAGGCAGTCCCAGTGTCGCAATTTCTTTTTGGTTCTTACCTGTGAAAAGTTATTATATTTCTTGGTAAATTTACTGATTCCTTGCGATGATGGCATGTCACAATTGCACAGGATGGCATTTTGGGATAAAACGGTAATTTCTTCTAATATTCGTGCGTCTTGACTCGTCTCACAGAGCGTAAACTGGCAGCCAGTGTATGCTCGTTGAGCTTACATTTGTCGCACTTAAAAACGCGGCTTGCCCTATCTCCTGTTTTAGGAAATCTGTGGTCTTGACCGTCATCTACACTTTTACATAAAAAACCCTTCACTATCAATGAATTAAAAATGTGACACTATTGTGTTGATACTGAATTGTGCCTGGAAATATTCGCATTGGCGCTCACACCCCAGTGTGTCGACTCTACTGAGCCAAATTAAGTACCAAACTTTCTCACTAATGTAATAATCTAAAACTTCGACCCTCAGTTCTAGTCCTTTTCATTAAACTCTCCGTGTAAGTACTAGGTTTTATTCTCAATTACTATTTGGTTAGAAACACAATTATAGAATTCATTTNTTATCCGACGCTCTTACGGTGAAGGAAAACATCGTGAGGAACTTCATGCACACTGCGAGGATTCGAAGATTGTGTGTTGAAGTTGTCCAATCCGCACTGGGCCCGCCGTGAACGACTAAGGCCTAAACACCCTATACAGGTAGGCTCGTGCCCTCGGTTGGGACGTATAATGAGCTGATGATGATGATGATTATTATGTTGTTCAAAAGCGGAGGACCGGGATGTCTGGCGCAAAATGGGGGAAGCCTATGTCCAGCAGTGGACTGCGATAGGTTGAATAGATTATTATGTTCAAGTAGCTGAATTCTAGGGTTTTCTTGTTACTTGTATAAAATTTTATGAACCTCCGGTAGGTGAATAAAAGTTGTAGTCCTGATTTTTTTCTCAAAAGCTAGATCATGACATCGATAATATTACAAGAAATTAAAAATTTTTGAAAATCTTCTACAATTATATATTAAAGTTTTTTATTATTATTATAAAGTAAACAAAGGATATAATAGCGGTTCTCTAGTGCTCTCTAACGGATCGCCAATATAGGCCATTGTATCAAAAACCCTCGATTCTAATAAAATTGGGAAAGCGAGTGAAAATCAATAGACTCTTCATTTCAAGACTACTCTACGTAGTGATGTAAGCCGTGGGACATTTTACTGCCTTATAAGGTGTCCCAGAATCATTATTTTATTTAAAAAATATCGGTAACAGCATCCGTGGTCTAGTAGTCTAAAAAGTGTCTAAAATTACTGTGTAACCCCGTTGTGATGAGTTTAACTCTTTGATCGCCAATACATTTATTATTGTATCTGGATTCTTGGCGCTCAATGTGTTAAATAATACGTACCGACTGAACAGAAAGAATTTCGGTAAATGTGTACGTTTATTCGACGCTCTTACGGTAAAGAAAAATATCGTAAGGAAACCTGCGCACGCCTGCGAAGAGATTCAAAGGTTGTGCGTGAAGTCGTCCAACCCGCACTGGGTCCGCGTGGACGACTAATGCCTATTCTTCACCCTTCACGCTTCATGCTCGTCCTCCTCTCGATGACTATAATAATGGTAGTCGATAGTACACAAATTCGCATTAAGCCCGTTTGGTTACAACCCAATATTCCCATAGCCATGCTAATTTAGTCGACTTGCCTCTTCAGTTAGACTGTTTTAATGAATAATTTGTTTAACATGACTCGTAGTTGTTACACAAAAGCCGTGTGAAATTAGGAATCATCCATCAAATGAAATTACTGTTAGCTTTCTAATAATGTCTAGAACCAATCGTTTTCAAAACAAATTAACAATTCTATAGGAGTCGTCGCCGACAAATCTTTATGAAGTAAATTCATTGCTTTATTTTTATACAAACTGGGACACCTATTATACCGGCTAGCTCACACCACTATTCTTTATACAATCATTTTAAACCTTCTCTCTTCGACATAACGTTCATATTCCCTGCACAGTCTACCTCGCTGAGGTAATACCTTAAAGTACTAAATGAATTGCATCCTTATTCTAAGCGATAAAAGTTGAATATTGATTGGCAAATAAGTACAATTGGATCGTTTACTTTTGTACGATGAAGCTAGAAAGAAGTACAGTTTAAGTAGACGTTCGAAGGGACCGTCGATATGTAAGGAATTTATATACGTATTTACGAGATAAGGGTACGGAACAAAAATAGGCGAGTCAAAAAATTCTAGTGTTTTTCTCTTATTTTGCCATGGGAACAAATACAGAAGGTTTCTTTGTATTTAGGAATAATTAGAGTGAAGGCTCAGACAGATAATATAGTATTTTTTGCTTTTGTAGCTACACGAGTATTCGGCTCATATGTTGGTAAGGACACTATTATATATGTATTCAATTTAGGTACACAAAGAACACTTAGTTCTTTGTGTACCTAAATTGAGTAAATATATTTTGATTTTAAGTAGCTCTGAGTTCTGAAAGTCCTGGTGTGGCGATATTCATTATCATTTTACAGGAACGCCTTATTGTTTGCTTACAATTCATCAGCTCATTAAACGTCCCCACCGAGGGGCACGAGCTTACTCGTGGCGGGTGATTAGGCCTTAGTCGTCCACGCGGGCCCAGTGCGGGTTGGACGACTTCATGTACAACCTTTGAATCACTTCACAGGCATGTGCAGGTTTCCTCACGATGTTTTCCTTCACCGTAAGAGCGTCGGATAACGTACATATATTTTCGAAAATTCAGCGGGAAACATGTTGTGTTCATTGGCGACCACAAGATTCTGCCCAAGCCCAGTCACAAGACGCGTGTAGCCAACAAACAGAAGAGGCCCAGATCCAGGACCGACCTCAGTATACGATGCCATCCTGGAGGACCTCGTGTTCCTGGCTGAGATTGTTGGCAAACGCATCAGGATCACGCTGGACGGCTCACAGCTCATCAAAGTGCATGTAGACAAGAAGCACAGACCACCATTGAACACAATGTGGACACTTTCCAGTTTGTATACAAGAAGCTGACAGGTCGCGAAGTGACTTTTGAGTTCCCGGAACCTTACTTGTAAATTAGACTATGACTTTACAATAAAACTAATAATAATAGGTGGTGAGTATGAAATTTGGAGTTTCGCCTCGAAGTGGTCAAATGTGGCAGCAGGAACGAGTCCGAATAATTCCTCCGAACACTCATCGTGATATACGCGATAGAGGATACAGAGTGAGGCCAAATCTCTACGCAAACTAAAATGATCAAACGGATCAGAAATATGGTTTCGATCAGCTCATTATAGAATTGGTATGGTATACTGGTATGTAGACTTTGGTGAAGTTAGGTTGGTAGTCAGGCCGTGTAGATTCAAAAGCTTGGCTCTACATGAGATCTGATATCTTTTATCTCAGAAAAAACCTTATATGGTCGTGATTCCAATTATTTTAAAAATTAATTAATCATGACTTCCTATGTTATTGTTAGTATTAATATTTTGAGCTAATATCTTATTGATATTGTATTGGACTTATTATGAAATTTGAGATTACTTAAACTATTTCAATGTTACATATGACCTTTTTAAATTTGTAAGCATTTCAGAGGCAAGACATAGTCATACTATGGTTAAGTTGTTCCTTTTGATTCTATGACCAATGTTTAACAAATTAACTGATTTGATTTGATCCATCTTGGCAATATTTCACATGAAATTGTTTGGTGGTAAAAAGTATTTTTTAAATAAGTGTCACCCTTTCTATCGTATTATAATAACACGTCGTCACGAAACCGAGCTTACCATACGATCCGCCATTACAACAGTCTCATTTTCTTGACTTTTATTGGAAAAGTTTTACCGTGCGAGCGATTTTTCCAGATAAATTTTTCCACCAGTCACCCGATGATCGTGAAGTTTGCGGTTGCCGGGACACAATTTGCATTTTAAAGACGCTCTAAAGTGTTGCCACTCAGTGCATGAAGGGCATTCCTAATTTCGTGGGGTTACATTGTTTGGAAATAAAGTTTAGGGTAACCAAGTCACGGCAACCAAGGTATGAGTTACGTTTTGTGTTGCGAAATAACATTTGTTATCCTTACCCCTCTTGGGGATACCCTATTGGAACAGTAGCGTGCACAGAGATTTTGAGTAGGGTATGCAAAGTAAGTGACATTAATCGCAAAATAAATAATTAACATTTTTGTCAAATTCTAAAACATAATGTTACGAATTGACGTATTTAAAATGTCATTAAATATGGCGGCTAATATGTGACGTCAGTCCACAGACAGTCCATAGAGTATGACATGCGAATTGTCAAATAGCAAAGAGTCTAGTATGTTCTAGATAATTCGCGAACTATGTAGAATGACGTCGACGCTTCGAGCTCAGCGGCCGGACAGGTATATAAGGCGGGCCGACGGGTGCGCCGGAGTCTTGTGTTCTACTCAAGAGCGAACGAAGAGCGAAATACCTGCGACTACAAGGAAGAAGCGAGTGATACAGCGATATCTAAGGGATCGTCGAGTGTGATATAACAGTGTGAGGAGTTAACGTGTGATTATTACGTGTGTGTGCGGAAAGTGTTGTGTTATAGTGTGCAGTGTTAATTACGGATTTTAGTGCGTGCGTTAATTGATTAATTAGTACGAGTGTAAGTGTAATTAGTGTTGTGTGTGATTTAATATTGGTTAATTAATAAAGCGTGTTACCGTGTTATTCTTCGTGTTTGGCAATAATTTATCCGGAACCCCCAGCTCGTAACATTTGGTGTCAGAAGTGGGATAAATTATGCCTGTGCTACCGAAGGAAGATACGGACGTTGTTCGTACTAGAAGCCAGCGACAAGCCGCTATGGACAGGAGCCGGTTTGAAGAGTCGCCATCATCGGGCAGCCCAGCGACTGCAACAGAAGGTGTGCCGGGACCATCTACGGCCTCTGCAGCGTCCACTTTCGATATGGCTGCATTGATGGCGTTGCTACAGGAACAAGCTCGACAGTTACAAGCGCAACTCCAAGCCGATAAGGAGGAACAGGCTCGCCGACAGGAGGAACAAGCTCGACTGTTACAAGCGCAACTCCAGGCTGATAGGGAGGAGCAGACGAGGCTATTACAGGCGCAGCTGCAGGTCGACAAGGAAGAGCAGACACGTCGACAAGAGGAACAAATGCTCCTTATCAAGGATATCCATAGCAAGTTTGGGAAGGATCTTCAAGAAGTTAAGGAGCAAGTCGGCCATCATGAAAACAGATTACGGAAGCTTTCAGCGAGATTGCCGACATCAAGAAAGAAGTGAAGGAGCTAAAGATCACCAACGGTAGCCGCAATCCGTTGGTTGCGCGCCTTCAACAAAAGGCGTTAAAGTGCCGCCATTCGATGGGACAACGTCTTGGTCGGCGTACAATCTACAGTTCGAGGTGGTTAAGGAAACAAACTCGTGGTCGGAATCCCAAGCTTTGACGGCGCTAACACTGGGCCTACGGGGCGAAGCGTTGTCGGTGCTTGAAACTCTTGGCAAAGATGTGACATATGGGCAGTTGGTGCAAGCACTGGAATCCAGGTTTGGTGATGCTCATTTGGAACATGTGTTTCGCGCGCAGCTTAAAGAACGGGTCCAGCGCGTTGGTGAGAATTTACAACAGTGGGGATTGGAAATCGAGAAGCTTGTTCGTAAAGCATATCGAACAGAGCCCATACTATCCCAGAAGATGTTGGTGCAGGCCTTTGTGGATGGCATCCGGGATTTGGAGGTGAGGGCAGCTGTGCGACTTGGACATCATGCTACGCTAAAGGACGCTTTGGCCCATGCGTTGGAAGTGGAAGCCGTACGACAAGATCAAAGAACCCACCGCATCAGGGAAGTTGTTGAAACGGCTGAGTGTGAACCTTTGCGGAGATTTATCCCTAGATGTTATTCATGTGGGCTCAAAGGCCATCTCCGCTTGAACTGCCGCAAACAAATTAGCGCTAGGCGGACTGAGGATCATGAAGAAAGGGCGGCAAATACAACTGCCCAACATCAACAGGGAAACGAATAAGTGCCAGGACCGTGGGGCGGGTGCTGGCTGGTGTTCGTCGAGCCCGAAGATTTCGATTCGCCAAGCTCAAGACGGGAACAGCCTGATAATAAGAGGTGAAATCAACGGGATATCGTGCAGGCTAACGTTGGATACTGGTGCTTCACGTACGGTCGTCAGTTCTCAATTAGCAAATCGTCTTCTTGGGGCAACAGCGGGAACTTCGACCATCTTCAACTGGTAACAGCTACTGGTCAGCATCTGCCCGTACATGGCTGTAGAAATGTGGAGTTCAGGTTAGGCAACAACGTGTATGGACATCGAGTCATTATAGCAGATATCGTCGATGATTGCATATTGGGCCTAGATTTTATGCGAAATCATGACTGCAAGATCGACGTTAATGAAGGTGTTATGAAATGTGGCACAGAAGAACTGATGATGGAAGGTGCTTCATCAGGAAATGTGTACTGCTTACGAAGAACAGTGCTTTTACCCAGGTCCGAAACTATAGTTCCAGTACGTCTTCCACATTATTCTGGCAAAGAACATCGTTGTGTGCTTATAGAAAGTTCAAATCATTTAACACCGTGGAAGATGGCACGAAGTCTTGTGAAATTTAGTAAAGTTGCAGCGGTACGTGTATTAAACCTTTCCGCTGAGGAACAAGTAATTAAGAAGGGTACCATCATGGGCACTTGTGATGGAGTAGCGTGGCTGCGTCGATGTGAAGATCTACCCAGCTCTGGCAAAAGACCCGACCCAGGCATTGATGTCTCTACTGTGTTTGAGGAATGTCAACAATACTTGACGAAGGATGAAAGAAGGATGGCCGAAGGATTGTTGGTCAAGTATAGCGACGTTTTCTCGACAAATGATGCAGATATTGGGAAAACTGGGTTGGTAAGACAAAATTAATACTGGCACGAGGCACCGATCCGCCAGCGACCGAGAAGATTACCAGTGGCCCGTGAAAAGGAGGTTGAGGCCATGATTGATGGGATGCTAAAAGATGGCGTCATCGAACCCTCGTCTAGCCCATGGTGTTCACCTGTTGTCCTGTGAAGAAGAAAGACGGTAGCCTACGGTTTTGCGTAGATTATAGGCGATTAAACGACATTACAAAGAAGGACAGCTACCCGCTTCCGAGAATCGATGACACGCTGGACACGCTGACAGGAATGAAGTGGTTTACCACGTTAGACCTGAAGAGCGGTACTGGCAAGTGGAACTCGATGCCAGGACAAAGAGAAAACTGCCTTCTCAACAGGCAAAGGTTTATGGCAATTTACGGTCATGCCATTCGGTTTGTGCAACGCTCCTGCTACTTTCGAGAGATTAATGGAATTAGTGCTTACTGGCTTGATTGGAGACGCCTGTCTAGTCTACTTAGATGACGTGATTATTGTAGGCCGCACCTTCCAGGAACACCTCAGGAATCTGGAAAAGGTCTTGAAGATAAAAGGAGCTAATTTGAAGCTGAACCGAAGAAATGCTCATTCTTTCGGCGGGAAGTAACCTTTTTGGGTCATGGTTTCTCAAGATGGAGTGCGAACAGATCCGGAGAAGATTAAGGCTGTACAAGATTGGCCAGTACCAAAAGACAAGACCCAGGTGAGAGCTTTCTTGGACTGTGCTCTTACTATCGCCGCTTTGTCAAGAATTTTGCCGATATTGCCAGACCATTGCACAAGCTAACGGAGGAGAAACGAACTTTCCGTTGGGATGAACAATGTGAAATCGCATTCCACGAGTTGAAGAAACATCTTTGTGATGCACCGATTTTAGGTTACCCTGATACAAAGAATGAATTCATCGTCGACACAGATGCCAGTAATACTGGAATTGGTGGTGTATTATCGCAACGGAAAGGAGAGCATGAAGTTGTGATTGCCTACTTTAGTAAGGCCTTATCCAAACCAGAGAGAAATTACTGTGTCACCAGAAGGGAGCTTCTTGCTGTGGTTAAGACTTTACAGCACTTTAATAAATATTTGTTAGGGCGTAAGTTCCGTCTACGCACTGATCATGCTGCATTAAAATGGCTTTTACAGTTTAAGAATCCTGAAGGACAGGTGGCCAGATGGATTGAATTACTTCAAGAGTTTGACTTGTGATAGAACATCGAAGCGGAAAGTCACATGGTAACGCCGACGCGCTCTCAAGAAGACCTTGTTCCGAGGATTGCAAGCACTGTGTTCGGCAAGAAGCCAAAGAAGAAGTTCCCATTCGAGTGATCAAAACAAACATAAGCGATGAATGGAGGTCAACATTACGACAGGCGCAGAAGGATGACAGGGACATAAAGCCCATCTTCGAGTGGATTGAAGCTAGCACTCCTCGGCCCAACTGGAGTACTGTCGCCTCTATGAGCTCTGTCACGAAGAGTTATTGGGCACAATGGAATAGTTTGCTCATCCAAGATGGCGTCCTTTGCCGAAAATGGGAAAGTACTCGCGGTGATAACTGTCATCTACAAATGGTGGTTCCGAAAAGTAAAGTACCGGAAGTATTGCAGCTATATCACAATGGATGTTCCGGCGGCCATTTGGGAGTAAAAAGGACTTTACTGAGAATTCGTGAAAGATTTTATTGGATTCACTGTCGGGCTGATGTTGAAGATTGGTGTCGCAAATGTACTAGCTGCGCTGCTGTAAAGGGACCACATACACGCAGCCGAGGTGCGATGCAATTATACAATGTGGGAGCTCCATGGGAACGTATAGCATTAGATGTGGCGGGGCCGTTTCCCGTCAGTGAGAGCGGCAACAAATACTTCATGGTTGTCATGGATTATTTCACGAAGTGGCCTGAAGTTTTCGCGATACCTAATCAAGAAGCTACTACAGTTGCCGACAAGCTCGTTCAAGAAGTCTTTTGTCGGTTGGGGTACCCTTAGAAATCCACACCGACCAGGGAAGAAACTTTGAATCGCAAGTTTTTCAGGAGACTTGTCGTGTAATGGGTGCCCACAAGACACGAACAACTTCTTATCACCCACAATCGGATGGAATGGTAGAGCGTTTTAACCAAACGCTTGAGAGATACTTGGCGAAAGTTGTAGATAGCAGACAGAAGGATTGGGATAAGCATATACAGCCATTCTCTTGTCTTACCGAAGCGCTATCCATGAAAGCACATCCGTAACCCCAGCATTTGCAAATTTCGGTCGAGAACTAAGGTTGCCTGCTGACCTTATTACTGGAATACCTCCTGATACACCTCGTAGTATAACGGAGTACGTAAGTGATTTAAGAGATAAGATGAATGACGTTTATGAGCATGTTCGACAGTCAAGTCAGCAGTCATCAGAAAGGACCAAAACACGTTACGATCGCAACGTAAACAATCAAGGTTTTGAAGAAGGTTCATTGGTATGGCTACATAACCCACTTCGAAGCAAAGGAAAGTCTCCCAAACTTCAAGCAAATGGGATGGACCGTACCAAGTTATAACCAAAATTAACGACGTCACGTACCGTATACGCAAGCACCCACGAGGAGCATCCAAGATTGTTCATGTGGATCGATTAGCGCGTTTCTATGGAGATAATGCTCGGGACGAGCATTTCTTGGAAGGGGCAGTGTTACGAATTGACGTATTAAAATGTCATTAAATATGGCGGCTAATATGTGACGTCAGTCCACAGACAGTCCATAGAGTACCTGACATGCGAATGTCAATAGCAAAGAGTCTAGTATGTTCTAGATAATTCGCGAACTATGTAGAATGACGTCGACGCTTCGAGCTCAGCGGCCGGACAGGTATATAAGGCGGGCCGACGGGTGCGCCGGAGTCTTGTGTTCTACTCAAGAGCGAACGAAGAGCGAAATACCTGCGACTACAAGGAAGAAGCGAGTGATACAGCGATATCTAAGGGATCGTCGAGTGTGATATAACAGTGTGAGAGTAACGTGTGATTATTACGTGTGTGCGGAAAGTGTTGTGTTATAGTGTGCAGTGTTAATTACGGATTTTAGTGCGTGCGTTAATTGATTAATTAGTACGAGTGTAAGTGTTTAATTAGTGTTGTGTGATTTAATATTGGTTAATTAATAAAGCGTGTTACCGTGTTATTCTTCGTGTTTGGCAATAATTTATCCGGAACCCCCAGCTCGTAACAATAATATTTTAATTAATTAAATAATAATAGTAGATAACTAAAATACATTAAACCCTTAACACTTAATAATAAATAATTAAAACTAAAAAATATAATTAAAGGATGTCCCTTTCGGCTAGGTTCCGAAAGTACTGGCAGCGTTACCCCTTTGGTTTGCCAGACTGATTCTCTGTCCAAGATAGCTGCCAGATCTTCGCTCACCTGTGATATCGACCAACCTTTTCAAAATTTCTTTGACAAATTTAGTTCTCTTGTTAACAGCAGATCGCCTATGGTTTCAAATCAGCAGATGAATGTGGACGTATAAGTGGGAATCATTGAATATGTAAGCGATTTTCCGGGTTGTCTGGACGCACAGGGTACGCACTGCTTATTTGCATACATGGAGTACACGCCAGTGTATTGGAGCATTCCGTAGCAATTTGAATGGAAGTAAGGATAAGCGCTAAAGTTGCCAACATAGCCCGCCGGATCAGCAAGTTGAAGTGGCAGTGGGCTGGTCACGTATGTCGCAGAACCGATGGCCGTTGGAGCAGACGAGGTCTGGAGTGGAGACCGTGTCTTGTCAAACGTAGGACGCCCTCAGGCTTGATAAACCAAATACTTGCAAATGTCTCTGGTGGAGGCTGGATGAGAAAAGTGGAGGACCGGGATATCTGGCGCAATATGGAGGAGACCTATGACAGGTTCTGTTCTGTGATAGGTTGAAGCGAAGTAAAAGCGCTTTGGAATAATAAATAAATAAATAACCACTGACACTCACACAGCGCCACTAGCACCAAGTTAAGTGTGAATCTTTGAGTACTAAACAACAAATAAACATACATACATTTTTATTTGTAAATACATATGTACATAATAATATATATTGATCTGGGTGTTTCAAGTATAAATATAGAAACACCCAGCTCAATACAAAAAGTCAGTTTTTGTTCATGCACACAAATTTTTGTGTTGCCCGGAGATCGAACCTGGGCCATTGGTGTAGTCACAGATTTCCCAATACAGGAGATGGGGCAAGCCGCGTTTAAAGTGCGACAACTGTAAGCTCAACGAGCATACACTGGCTACCAGTTTACGCTCTGTGAGACGATTCAAGACGCACGAATATTAGAAGAAATTACCGTTTTTTTCCAAAATGCCCTCCTGTGCAATTGTAACATGCCATCATCGCAATGAATCAGTAAATTTACCAAGAAATATAATAACTTTTCACAGGTAAGAACCGAAAAGAAATTGCGACACTGGGACTGCCTATAAACTTGGCGGTTTGTCCAGTCTAATGTATATTCTGATGTCTGTGGGTGTAGTAGTCGACGTCTTAACCATTACAAAAGATAGATGGGTCGATGGTCCTTATTATATATACAAACAGTATTTCCTCAGAACGAATTTCCAATCAACTATTCACAAGAAACATAAACCGTAAAGATTATATCGGAGTCAAACTGAAAATGAAGCCAAATGGAACACGACCAAAATTCCCTATGCAAATGGCTGAAAATGGCCAAATTAGTATCTGTGGCAAAACTGCGAACATAAATTGATTTGCACGTGACTGCAAGGAGATAAGTACGAAAATGAACTTTGAATTACTGTTATAAATTTACCGGCATTTTCTAAAAGATTTAGTTAGACATGTCGCCATTAATAAGATAATATTTGCAAACATACGCCTTGATGGTTTGAACCTAAAGCTATGCCCAGTAAAGGGAACGTAAAAAGAAGCTTAGCTTTTAATTACTGAAAAATATTACGAGTATTTGTGGTGACAGCGGATTGAAAGACTATTGGCATGACGACTACCATCCTAAGAATGTAGCCGACACCGACGGCTTAACGTGCCCTTCGAAGCACGGAATCGTCTTTCTTTCGGACAATCAGGTAATTCAGCTTACAATGTCCTAACTAGACTTGGTCATCACTAGGAGAAACTAGTTTTTAAACCGTTTTCCCGCTATGATACAACCGTTTTCAGAACTTTTCCAAAATATTTCTAGTCGGAAACTATGTATATTTACGTCGTGAATATTTTACGTCCGCGAACTATATTTTTGTCCGTTAACGATATTTTGGTCTGCGAACTAAATTTACGTAAAATAACAATATTTTCGTCGGGAAACTACCTCGTCCGTGCGACGAATGAAACAAGCGCGAAATTATCTAGTTCACCCAAACGACATCGGCCGTGTAACGATGAAGCCACTCGCAACTAGAACTGTTTTCAGGAACCGTTTTCTTCCGAGAAAAAACTGCTACATTTCGAAAAATTCGATAACGCCCCACAACTGGGAAACATCGCACAAAGTCAATTTCAGTAGGTATGCGCTCTCCCCGCGGGATTCGAACCTACGACCTTCGAAACACGCGATCTAAACCCATCTCTGAGCGCACTAGATCATGGAGGCAGTTGTATCGAGCTTATCGCCTAGTAAATTATTATTTGCAAACATCATGATGTGTTTTATGTAGACGCAATAATGGAATCTTTTTTGTACAATAGCACACTTTAGGCGAAAATTTACCAATAAATCATACAGGAACGCAATAATATTACCAATGATTTGGCGACAAATCGCTTAAGTGGAAGCTGCTATTTTGTAAGTGTGAGACTGCTATACTTTAGCACGGTTCTTTTTCTTTATATGTTATAATGTATAGGACAGTCAAATCGCTGACCTGATGGTAAGTGATACGCCTGACCATGACAGAGCGGCATTGTAGGATAATTACAACTTCTTCTTCTTCTTAGCGTATCGATAGCAAAAAAATTAAATCGTAGAAGCCCAAAAGCCAGCCACGGCAACAGCGTTGTCCGCAGCCGTCATCAAATCCTGCAGAGAACAGCAACTTGGGTAAGCAGGACGACATAAGGTGGATCATCGTTTGGGCCGCTCCACAAAGACAGTCCAAATCAAGGCTGCCCGTAAACCCCCATCTGGCTAAATTGTCCCTACTCCGACCTGTCAAAGTCCGAAGCCTATTTAAAGTCTTCCAGGTCGGTCAAGACAATTCATCGCCAAGGGGAAGCCTCTCAAAAATGGAAACAAAGGGATTCAACAACTGATAGACAGCTATTAAGCTCCATCAATGCTGCACTGCGCCCGACACCAGAGACACAGAAGTTAGTCTCTTATACCCGGTAATTTCACTAGCTACAGTGCCCTCATCCCGAATCACAGAAGTGCATAACACTCCTGTTTCACGACGATATCTGGCACTGCGGTGATACCGATCTAGATGGTAGGCTGGCTTGACCGGAGTGATAGTGAGAGAGTCCTTAGATCAAATTTAATTTGATCTTTTCATTAAACTATGTGCCTATTTTTCTTGGTTGAAAGTGGAATAAGCTGCCGTAGAATTGGAATTCATAAATTTGCCGGTAGAATATGGAATAAAAATCGTAGAATGTGGAAAAAATATTCACAGGTAGAAAAGTTTGTGGTTGAATGCGGAAGTACCCTACTCATATATAATACAGGCAAATGCTTAGCTTGAAACTAGGTGGCGCTGTGTTAGTGTCTGAGGATGTTCATTCATTTATAATAACTATTTTAGCCCATTAATATTAAAACTGTACCAGAATACCAAATTTTCAGTTGGATTGTAGTGTCGTAACGCCAAGTAAATTAGTAGAATAAAGCCCGGGTAAGCGCACGTATGTCGCAGAACCAATTTCCGTTGGAGCAGACGAGTTCTGGAGTGGAGACCTTGGAAAGCGTATCGTAGGACGCCCGGATCGATGACTTGAAAAAGTCCACTCGTGGAGGCTGGATGAGGAAAACGATGGACCGGGAAATCTGGCGCAAAATGAGGGACAGCAGCAGTGGACTGCGATAGGTTGAAAGGAGAGAGAGAGAGCACACTGATCGTCCCATCCACAGGAAAAATGCTCAGCGCTATTGTTTTTCTTTCTTTAACAAGAATAATGTTTGATTTATTCGTTTGCCTTTTGCCTGGACACATATTACCGGCTCCGTGAGACAATCGGCGCCAAACAGGATAAATAGCAAACATCGCTCAAAGCCGACCGCACTCGCAACGCACGCGGGAATTCTCGATGTTTGGGTTGTCAGTGACAGCGGTATGGAATGATAATTTAACAGGATAGTGTGACCTCACCTTGTGTGAGTATTGTGCTCATTGGTGTTGCCTTCCGACTTGGAGGATAATGTGTTTGTAAAAGTATGTACGTTTAAATTGACGCTCTTACGGTGAATGAAAACATCGTGAGGAAACTTACACATGCCTACGAAGAGATTTAAAGGTTGTGTGTGAAGTCGGCTCATTCGCACTGGGCCCGCATGGACGACTAAGACCTATACACCCTACATGGGTAGGCTCGTGCCGTATAGCTATGTATAGCTTAAGTAATGATGACTGTGACCTCTTATCTCTAGGACAAAAGTTAGTTTTTATGTGATAGCGGGCAAGCGAGGTGATGTCTCATCTGATGCTAAATGGCGCCCATATACAATTAAAATAACAGATGACATAGAAATGCTTGCCGGCATTTAAATAGGAATACACTCTTTTCTTGAAGGTTGCCAGTGTGAAATATTTCGGTAAAATAAAATCAATTGAATTCTTAATTGATTATTTTTTAATCAGGGCAGTACAATTTGAAATCACAGTTATCGTAACTACGATAATTGTCATTAACCCTAATTAATATCTATGGTATTGGATGACGTTCTGCTAGGTCATATCAGAGAGATACGCCGGAGTGGGTATAGTGGTAAATTCACTGTCGTGGCGCTCTCTCTCATTTTGAGGGTGCGCCATCACGGCGAACTAGTCCCACATATCCGCGCCGATGCTAGATTTTCTGGCGCGGCAGTCAGGACTTCCCCGCTTAGCAAAAAAAAGGTCATATCGTTCAGAGAATAAAAATAATCCATCACATCAAAACGAGTATGTGTACAGCCGGAACAATGAATCAAGCTTTTTTAATAACCCATGCCACTTAACAGTAAACCGCTTACACTAGGACCGCACCCTATCACTTTTATTGCGAAAGTTTGGATACCCGACTGGGGAATTCAGGCTTCAAGTGGCAACTTCGTCCATTTGTGCGATACAAATACCACCTCTATGAATTGAAAAACTGTACACGTAGATATTAAAATAATGCGAAGTTCGGCTCGCTTATTTGGGTTATTGTTAAATAGTTCGGTTTGGGTATTGTGAAGTTAAATTGGTGAACCAACCAAGCCACCGCTCAGTGGTGTGCACAGAGAATATGAGGGTATGCCAAGTGAGTGACACTAATCGCAAAAACAATAATTTACATTTTTGTCAAATTGAGTGCTGTTGATGACAGCAGATCGCCTATGATTTCAAAGCTTGATTAACCACCATGGGTTATTTTCACTAATGTTCGCTTTATGGTATATTACTTTTGCTCGAAAATAAAAGTCAATATACTTTCTTCCAGATTTATTGGAGGATATGATAATATCTTTATTGCTATTTCAAAATTTACTTTGACAACTCTATTTACTCCGTTACCATGGTGATAAAAGACATCGCTGTACAACACCTTAGAGTATTAATACCTAATATTAAACTATTAACTTAATATCAAAACTTCATCGTACAAAGCTGTTGAGGAAAATGGGCGAATAAGTGGGAACCATTGAATATTTTAGCGAATCTTAAATGTTTTTGTTGTCTTAAATAGCAATAACTGTGTATCTTTTCTGTCAAGTTCTCTAGTGTACATACAAGCATGACTCAATTAATCGGTGACAAATATCCCGGTCCTAAGCTTTCCTCATCCAGCCTCTACCAGCGACCAATCTCAATTGGTTGGTACATCGGGCCGGACGTCCTCTTACGACTTGCCAAGGCGCAAAAATACAATTATTTAGGCAAATCTTGACGACCATAGAGCGTCGGTGTCTCAATGGCGTGGACTGTCGTCTTCCAACCGGAGGACTGAGGTTCAAATCCCGACACGTACCAATGTGTTTTCGAATTTTCGAAATATATATGTACGTTTTCCGGTTCGTAAGAGCGTTCTACGGTGAAGGAAAACATCGTGAGGAAACCTTCATGCACGCCTGCGAAGAAATTCGAAGGTTGTGTGTGAAGTCGTCCAATCCGCACTGGGCCCCCGTGTACGATTAAGGCCTTATCACCCTATACGGGTAGGCTCGTGCCCCTCGGTGGGGACGTTTAGTGAGCTGATGATGATGATGATGATTTACAAAAAGTTCATAAATATATTTATTCGCTGTTTAGTTCCCATACAGGCTTCACGCTGAACTTGGGGCTAGATGGCGCTGTGTGAATGTCAGTGTATATTTATTTATCTCGACTAAAGCCAAAGGCGTTTAATCGTGACTTTTCTAGCACATTCCGTCTGACCTCTATATTCAGACTAAGTGCCTAATCGCCTTCAAGCATGTACACTTCGCTATTATTACCCTTTCTACACCCTAATTATGTACCCGATCAAAGAAAAACGTTTTTCCACGACGAATTGGTTTGTACACGAATGCGTTACGTATACGGTATTTCTATTTCAAGTCAGAACTAACGAGAAGGTATATCTAAACATATGTAGCCACAGATTTCCTAATACAGGAGATGGGGCAAGCCGCGTTTAAAGTGCGACAAATGTAAGCTCAACGAGCATACACTGGCTACCAGTTTACGCTCTGTGAGACGAGTCAAGACGCACGAATATTAGAAAAAATTACCGTTTTTTTCCAAAATGCCATCCTGTGCAATTGTAACATGCCATCTTCGCGATAAATCAGTAAATTTACCAAGAAATATAATAAATTTTCACAGGTAAGAACCGAAAAGAAATTGCGACATTGGGACTGCCTATAAACTTGGCGGCTTGTCCAGTCTAATGTATATTCTGATGTCTGTGTATGTAGCTCAAAGGTGACGACTGACTGACATAGTGATCAATCAACGCACAGCCCAAACCACTGAACGGATCGGGCTGAAATTTGGCATGCAGGCAGATGGTATGACGCAGAATCCGCTAAGAAAGGATTTTGATTAATTCTACCCTCAAGGTGATAACATAGGGGATGAAACTTTGTTAATTTTTTGAGATTTTACTAGCAAAATTTTTGTAATAAAATTTAATAATTTGTTTAGTTTTTAAGTTCATATGTCTATAGCGAATTATGGCAGTGCCTTTTATCATTTACTTTTTTTTGTTATCATCTATTTAAATTTATATAATACTTAACTGCTTAATAGTACTTTTGTAGATTATTATATTTTTACCAATACATAATACGATAAAAATTGAAAATATAATTTGCTTTATATAATTATTAACTTATATACTTTATATAACACAATTTTTTTGAAGAGTAACTACTGAGTTTCTTGCTGGTTTCTTCTCAGTGGAAAACTACCTCCCGAACCAGTGGTAGCTTCATTTGACATTCATAAGTGTTCTATAAGGACCTAAACTGAATAAACACTTTTCATTTTCATTTACCAACCCTGTATTACCACCCATGTTTATGAATTATTAAATAAATTTATTTAAGAAAGTAAATTTCCCTTACTTTAGATATCATATACATATTATAAACCCAATATATGTTATTTCGAAATCTTGTCTAATATACAACCTTGCGCTAAGTCTACATTAATTCAGCTAAACCAAACACGCAACTGAGCCTTTGGCGTTTGGTATCTACTACACCAGACAAATAAATATTGTACATACTCGGAGATAGGATGGATAGCAAAACTCATGATACCATCTCACAGTTTCCCCTTTGATACTACTACTATTACCTGATGGTAAATGACACGCCTAACCATGACAGAGCGGCCTTAGTGAAGACCAACAACTGATAGACAGTGCAGTGCAACGGCGCAGTGCGGCGTTGATGGAGGATAATAATCCTCCATCAACGCCGCACTGCGCCCGACACTCGAGACAACAGATGCNAAAATGTTATGGTAGCAGAATCCAAACCAATTATTGAAGCGAATATTATTATATTGTCATTAAAGCTAACAAGACGATATTAAAATACTTAAACTGAATGAACATCGTCGTGTTTAAATAAATAGTTGCGCATCCAAACCCATTATCTGCGTTTTCGGAATTCCTTTTTATATACCGGTGGCTCAATGGTGTGGACTGTCGCCTTCCTACCGGAAGGGCTGAGGTTCAAATCCCGACACGTACCAATGTGTTTTAAATTTTAATTTTGTACACTTGCCATTTTAAGTTTTATGACTGTCCTCCTAGGGCTTCACTGAAAAACAGCGTCCTGGCATGCTTTTACCGTGCCGGGACACATGCTGAGTGAGGTCCTATTTGGCATTTTATTTGTACTCATATTTTATATTTTGTTGTTTTTTTTGCCAAATAAAGTATTTCTTTCTTTCTTTCTTTTCAAATTTTCGAAAATATATATACGTTATTCGACGCTCTTACGGTGAAGGAAAATATCGTGAGGAAACCTTCATGCACGCTTGCGAAGCAGTTCAAAGGTTGTGCGTGAAGTCGCCCAATCCGCACTGGGCCCGCGTGGACGACTAAGGCCTAATCACCCTACACGGGTAGGCTCGTGCCCCTCGGTGGGGACGTTTAATGAGCTGATGATGATATTATACAATTTAAATTATGTCGCACTTAATTTTATGTGAACCACAATACACGGAATTTAATTTCAATGACATCAACAAACGAAATACATCATTGATTTCATGTTTGTTGATACAAAATTAAAATTCCAATCTATTTAAAATACTTCGATGGTACATAAATAAAATAGACCACACCAACCAGGTTGGTATGCTGACAGAAAGCTCCCCGATTCTGCTAATTTTAAATGCGTTATAAAGTCGTAATTGTGTCTATATTTTAAAATTTTGCCCTCATTCGGTCTTTTCTATGGTAGGAATTTAAAAAATAACACTATTAGACAGTTCATTCTTGTATGATTACCATTTTAAATAAATAACATTAAAGTTGTATTGGAATATCAAAATTACAGTTGGATTGAAAGTGTGGTAAAGTCAATCAAATTAGTAGAATTGCGACCCTGTTCAATTTTAAATGGCAGTCGACAGTTTATGCTAATCGATCGATTTAAATGCTTTATTAATTCGATCGGATTGACTGATAGTCGATTATATCGCGCGAGCTCGATTATGCATCGATTATTCATAATTAAATTTGGGGATTGTTGATGAATGGGCATTCTGGTGTGACATGTAGATATTGTGTTGGACGGTTATGTGCTAAAGCTGGTTTTATTGGTTGAGATTTTGATTTGATTGCGTTATTGCTGTGCCACCTGCGATTCCCTATAAATTTTTCGATAGATCACAGATAATAAAAATACAAGATTCCTTCGCTTATAAATATTTCTATACATTACAGATACCTAATAAGAATACGAAAATTATTTTTTAAGCGAGCAAAAGTAGGTGTAATAAAAATGAAGAGGCTGAAAAATTTTGCGGTCGAACATTTTTTTTATGTTGTAACTTTTGTAAGTGAACAGGATGGTCAGTTCACTCGCCGGTGGTAAGTGATACGCCTGACCATGACAGAAGCAGCGTTGAAGGAAATTAATAACAGTAGTTCTATTTCCTTCAACACTGCTCTACGGTCTTCACCGGAGAGGACAGATGTTAGGTCTCTTATACCCGGTAATTTAATTAGCTACAATGCTTTCATCCCGAAATAGAAGTGGAAAATTCTCATATTTTACGGGACGATATCTGGCACTGCGGTGGTACTTACCTAGACGACTCAGTACCGAGTCTACCAAGTAGTAAATGCAAGTAAAGCATTTATACTAGTAGTGGAGAGAAAAGAGAGATTTTTTCAAGGTAAGCGTGTTTAGACGTCGTCTAGTATGAAACTTCATATATATATACTTGCATATAATATGTATTTACTCTTGTTGGAAATTATTATTTTATTTTATTTTTCTATCGCAAATAATTTCTTTTTATTTGGTCCTTATGGTTATTGTTTGAAAAGTCATAATCACGAGCGTAAAGGCGCTGACTGCTGAATTACAGGTTATACACTTAGTTTGGTATATCTTTGTCATTTTGAGTTTTATGACCGTCCTTACAGGGCTTCACTGAAAAACAGTGTCCTGGCATGCTTCTAGCGTGCTAGGACCAATGCTTTTTTTCTATTGTATTTTGTATATTTTTGCCAAATAAAGTATTTTTTTCTTCTTTCTAGTTCAGTAGCAGATGTTACGAAGAGGTGACAATAATTGTAAAGACATTTATAATGTTCGTGGTGAAATATTTTTTTTGTATCAAATAATTTCAATATAAATACGTAGATCAGTATGCAATATGTGTTATTAGTCAATCTGTCGAAACCACGAAGCTTTTTTCTAATCAAATCTAACGGGCTCTTTCTAATCACTTTCAGATTTATGTTCTCGAAAACTATAATAAGCGTTTTAGATGAATTTTAACGACACTAAATTGCTTCTGTAATAGCGTGTCTTACAAGGACTAGTTTTTATTTTTAGATCTTTTATTAGTATAATTATGTATAATGTAGCCTATACAGGATGTTTGGTGCATGAACTCACAGAATTATTCCAGGGGTTTGGGGCTTTAGGCTACTTTTCCCCGGTAGACGCAATGTCTTAAGTTTCACGGTAGTTGAGATATGATTTTCTCATATATTTAATAATGAGAAAATATCGTCATCACTTTTTATTTGTTGTTGCATTAACGCAAGATGACTTGTTCTTGTATTCCGTAATTTATTCTTATTCTAAATAAATGTTTTTTTTGATATGGTTCATGTCGGAACAAAAAATTATGACCTTTCAAACTCAGAAATTTTGAAAAACTGAAATAAAACTTACCAAACACCTTATAAGACCTAGTAATATTAATATAATATGGAACAGCCTTCTAACACAGGCTTCTCTTGCTTAATAGAAGTTCCAAATTACTAGATTAAAGTAAAACATTTTTATGAAAATAATTTATTTTATATTTTATTTATAGCAAATCACAAATACACACCTGAAAGTATTTTGTTAACTAAAATAGGGCAAAGTCACGAAAAATTTAAAGTAGTGATGATACGGGTATGTGTATCGATTTAGCCTATTTTAAGTATTTAAATTAAAACATCGTGTAACTACTCTACTACGCTGGTCCAGTGAGTCCTTTTTTCATCCTGTATGTAGTTGACAGAAAAATATGACTACTTACTGTTATTAATTTCCTTCAACACTGCTTCTGTTATGGTAAGGCGTATCACTCACCACCAGGTGAGCAAGCTGACCGTCCCGTTCAGTTAAAACATAAGAAAATTATCATTTTCAAATTTCATTCACTTCTGAACCAAGTCAGTCCTGGTGTCAACATGCTAAGCTAAGATGAAAGATACTTTTTTTACAACTTCTGTTGGCTTCAGATAGCCTTTACAGATTTGCTTTCTTTACCGGACAGTTGGCGAGCGCAGATGTCTCTCAGCTTTAAAATTTACACAACGAGCCTAAGGACTCGAACCTCGGCTTGTTTCTTGGTTTTTCTAACGCCATAGAGTTATACGTGGCTGGGAAAACAGAAATATCATTTTGTTGAAACCATTTTAACCTCATTGTGCTTCAATGCTCTGTGATTCTTCAGCTAGTTTTCTGCTTCAGTGGAACACAAGCTATTAAATGGTTGCATCAGATCTAAGAGAATAAATAGTTCACAGGCACTGGTTTAGAAAGAGCTTTTCTTAACCGACTTCTTGTAACGATAATAAAAAAGCCGTGGAATCACCGTCAGAAATATTATCTGAACTATACGACCTGGCGATCTTCAAGAAAAACATTCATCATCATCAGCTCATTAAACGTCCCCACCGAGGGTAAGAGCCTACCCGTAAAGGTGATAAGGCCTTAGTCATCCACCCAGTGCGTGTTGGACGACTTCACGCACAAACTTTGAATCTCTTCGCAGGCGAGCGCAGGTTTCCTCACGATGTTTTTCTTCACCGTAAGAGCGTCGGATAACGTACAAATATTTTCGAAAATTTAAAATACATTGGTACGTGGCGGAAACAAACATAGAAAAACATTATTGTATGTATAATATGTATTTATTTACAAAAGCAAGAATATTATAATGCTTAGTTTGGGGCTAGATGGCGCTGTGTGAATGTCAGTGGATATATATTTATCGATATATATTTATCGATGTGTATTGCCTTGCCCATCCCTAGCGAAGTAATTATTTATTGAAGATGAAACTTCGTTGGAGTTGAAGCTATTATACGGCCCTATTGTCCGGCTAATTGTCCAATTGCTATTGAATTATTTGCCTTATTTCCTACATTATTTACGTCATGAAAAGGGTTTCGATTAATAAATCAAATCGAGCGTACGATTCAAGTTGTGCTTCAGTTGATATTTCTTTGGAATAACGATTTTAATTGAACGAAGTTACGAAAATTGGAAGGGATATTTGATGTTGGTTTATGAGACTACATTGTCATCTACTTATCGACTAGGTAACGTTAAAGATAAACAAGGACAACGGAGTTTTCATTACTTAAAAAATCTGCACATTTTCTTCATTCAAATAAGTCTTTACAAGATACTTTTTAATCGTAAATTCAAAATTATTAATAAACAAGCGCGCATATACCACAGGTTTGGAGAGTTCATTCTACTGGGAAAATATAAGAAAATGTAAGTCCTCATTTCTCACAGTAACTTACGACGGATTCGACTAGTATTTGGAACAAAGATAATAAAAAGATTTTTTATTAATTATTATTTAAATTAGTTATTTATTTATTATATATTTAAAATCTTTATTGCACATAAAATACAAAGTACAGCACAAAGGCGAACTTAATGCCGAATGGCATTCTCTACCAGTTAACCTAAGTCATGCAGAAAGAAATATAAATGGTGCGGTTAAAAAGAAAGGACCAAAATAATTTATTTAAAAAAAAATATACTCCTAGGCTACATATACCTAAATAGACAATACACAAATATTCATATAAATATAAATATATATATTATATATATATATTATAATATATATACATACATACAAAACACATACTTCAACTCCAAAGTGCTGTTTGTACTTTTATAAAATATTTCCTTTAAATTTTACTTTCGAAGGTAGTTTTTAGTAACTGTGTCGTCGAAGTCGAGAGCTTGATTGCCGTTTCGCGACAGATTTGAACAGGGACTCAGTAACAATAATGGAATTCGAAATCGACTATCGATCTAGCGTTCTTCATATAAAAAGTATTACGAGACAGCGTATTCGCGAGTGCGTCATTCGATTGAGCGATTTTCGATACAACGGCTTTTCGCAAGGGCGTACCACTTGATATTTTTTTCGTAACAGCGTGTGTTGCGATAGCGGCATTCGAAACATCATATCAGACTCTTTTTTGGGATATTAGCACCAAACTCTCTTATGCTGGGGCCAGACCAACGGGAAAGGTCATTAATTGAAGCGTTCACTTCAGGTGTGGCCATCACATAAACGCGATAATTTTCAACGTCTTAACAACGCCGTTTGCCGTATGGCGATAAATCGACTATCGGTACGGTTGTTTGACATTGATGGGTGTTTGAATGGCGTTAGACGTTCATGGACTTTAGATGTTTTAAGGTAGGCAGCTAAATATCGGGTACACACTCTTTGTTACCAACGGAATGTTTTCTCTTTCTTTAATGTTCTTGTGTTCTAAATCAGGAAAAACATTTTAACCCCGAACTTAACGCGAGCGAAGTCACGAGCAAAAGCTAGTGAAAACATAATATTAGTATAAAAATTGCATTATTTACATGATACAAACTAACGGTATCGTAAACAAATATTTTATGTTACCAATAACTAATCGTCCACTATATTTTGATCTATCTTATTACTAAACTCGCTACCGAATAAAATGATGGCGGTATACCAAATTACACTGGTTGGTTTCGATGCTCACACCCGTAAATGTAATTTAAGAAATTAATTCTGTGTAGAAAGTTAATATTAATAAGATTAAGGGCAAAGGTGACATGGACGTTATGGTTTCTATTTGTAGCGTTTTAACTGCGGGGAAATGCAAATATTTATGTTGGCAACACTGAATGAATTGTCGTGTCACGGAAATATTTTAGGTGCCAGTCCCGTAAATATTTCGAAATTCGAAGATTTTATTCATTATTTATTTATTGTTTATGCACACATACAAAATAGTCAAAACAATATATAGTAAGAAAACAAAATAATTTTTTTTTCAAGGCGGGTTTGAGTTTGGTAATTGTGTTGCTTGGTGGAAAGCGACGATTGCGGCTTACGTTTATCCAGCAAATGCCTATATACTTGAACCTTGAAGAAGTTTTAAGAGAGAAGGTGTTTGAGGGTTCAGTTTTCAGTAAGACCGTGGTCTGGTATGGTAACTTCCCATTCGGGCTGAAGCTCAAATTGAATCCACTTTTTTTTTCAATATAAAATAAAAAGAACCTATGTTATTTTAAAAAAGGCAGGGTAACTTTGTTGATTGTTTTAACTTTTCAAGCTTGTGCTTCAGTGATACCAACTTTTTATGGTGTGCAACCCTGCAAACAGCTTAGCTGTTGGTAAATGGTACCGCCCAAGTACATTGACTATATTAAAAGACAAGAAATACGTTACTCGCCCTTTAAACGGGAATTATATAATGCTCTACATTGTCGTGAAGCGACAGATGAGAAGACCAATAATAGAGGGATATGGAATTTAATATAAAAGACCTAATACAAAATAACTAAACGTGGATGGGAATGAGTGGAGGTGTAGAGTGAGAGGTATGTATGATGAAGGTGTATAGTGTGGTAGCTTGTATCTTCCTTGTTCGTCTCTACAGCTTAGGATGCACCGGTAAACCGCAGGGATGAGCACGATGGCACGGGCAGTGAGTTTGAGGCGCCGTGGAGGCTTGATTCCACAGGGCCGCGTAGTATTAGGGCGCTTCCAGGGATTCACTGGCACCTGGTGCGCGTCAGCTCCGGCGATAGGACACCCGAAGCTCCAATAGTTTGGCTTCTCACGTAACAGCCTCGGCAGCAGCAGCGGCAGCAGCGATTTGTGGAATGTAAATGAGAGTTTGGTTTAGTATGCGAGTCGCGTAAGCAAGACTTCGTAAGGTCTCTCCCGGTAAGAATTTCGAGATAACATTTCAACGCCAGCAAGAAGTAGCTAGAACTAACAAGAAGTACAACACTTCACTTGATTTCACACAGGAGATTTGAACAATCGGCGGCCTTATCACTTAATAGCAATCTCTTCTAGAAAAACTTCAAATGGAAGAGGACAGCTGGTAGAATGAAAAAGAGAAAAACTAAATCTCTAAATATATATACTTAAATACATAGTGGACAATTTTCTCAAAATAATGTACATAACTTTAAATACATACATATACTAACATACATAGTACCTACCTATAATTTTTAATATAATAAATACCTAAATTAATAATGCAAACTATTTAAATAATTTTGTAAGAATTACTCAACGTAAATAACAGTGAGAGGCAAAAAGGAAAATGAAAACACTAGGCAAGGAATTATTTCAAATAACTTTGATTTATTTAAAGTTTTTTTCCCAAGTGAGTGCACTTTTTTCTGCCTGAGTTTTTCGTTGGTGAGCACGCGTTTGCCCTTTCAAACTCTAGAAATAAAAACTCTCGTCTTGCCGAGGCACTCTGAAGTATTTCGCTTGGAAACTGTCCATTAGGTAATTGCTCGGTGAGCCAAGTGTGGTAGGGACTAGACTAACTTCTGAAAAGTATAAAAAATCAAATCAAAACTTACTTTATTGAAAACTATACAGGTAAAAAAGTAATTGTGTCTGTCATGGTCAGGCGTATCACTTATCATCAGGTGAGCGACTTGACCGTCCTGTACACTTTAACATAAAAAAACATAATGTATGTCAAAACTGATGTTTGTTGGAGCAGACGGGATCTGGAGTAGAGACCGCGTCTTCTTTTTTATGTTACCAAATGTACAGGACGGTCAAGACGCTCCTCTGATGGTAAAGTGTTACGCTTGACCACGACAGAGCGGTTTTGAAGGAGACCAACCACTGATAGACAGTTATATATATCAACGCCGCAATGCGCCCGACACCTGAGATAACAGATGTTAGATCTCCTATACCCGGTAATTTCACTAGCTACAGTGCCCTCATCCCGAAATACAAAAGTGCATAACACTCCTGTTTCACGGGATGATATCTGGCACTGCGGTGGTACCTACCTAAACGACTCAGTATCGAGTCTACCACCTAGTGATGGGAAGTGATACGCTTGACCATGACAGCGGCTTTGAAGGAGACCAACAACTGAGAAACAGTTATATATATCAACGCCGCAATGGTCCAAACACCCGAGATAACAGATGTTAGATCTCTTATACCCGGTAATATCACTGGCTATAGTGCACTCATACCGAAACATACAAGTGCCTAACACTCCTGTTTCACGGGACGAGTGCAAGTGTTGTCCGTATAGTCATTTTATTATTTATACTGCACTACACTGTAAATAAACGGGCCTTTACTAAAACTGAAGACTTCGCGGTCATCATCAGCTCATTAAACGTCCCCACCGAGGGGCACGAGCCTACCCGTATAGGGTGATTAGGCCTTAGTCGTCCACGCGGGCCCAGTGCGGATTGGACGACTTCACACACAACCTTCGAATCTCTTCGCAGGCGTGCATGAAGGTTTCCTCACGATGTTTTCCTTCACCGTAAGAGCGTCGGATAACGTACATCTATTTTCGAAAATTCGAAAATACATTGGTACGTGTCGGGATTTGAACCTCAGCCCTCCCGGTAGGAAGGCGACAGTCCACACCACTGAGCCACCGACGCTCACTTCGACTTCGCGGTCGGTACGTTTTTATTTATTATTCGCTTGTCGTAAAAGAAACCTGAATTTACATGAAGCAGACGCTTCGAGGCTTACTTGGAGCTTTTATCACATAAAATGTATGCCGATTGTGTAGTAAAAAACTGCACACCCTCTGTTCAGGCTTTGAATAGGTACCAAGTGAAATAGAAAGTGTCACTCCGTAACGCGTTGAAATTACCCCGCGCATATCATAGGTGTTATACTTATACTTTCTAGGGTTCCGTAGCCAAATGGCAAAAAACGGAACCCTTATAGATTCGTCAAGTCTGTCTGTCTGTCCGTCCGTCCGTATGTTTCACACCCTTTTTTCTCCGTAACTATAAACACTTCACTATTCAAACTTTGTAAGTATATGTATTCTGTGAACACCTATTAGGTTTTGAAACTAAAAAAAATATTTTTTAGAACGGGTTTGGCGCTATTTTATCGTAATGAAAATAAATTAACCATGCGAGAAACAAAACGTAAAAAGAGGGGGATATTATCTAAAGAAGTTATCAGCAGAATTTATTAGTTTTTTTCCTCGGTTACAAGTTTCATTGACAGTAAAATTACTCGTCCTGCGATCTATTTTAGTCTAATACAACGAATTTGTTCGTTTAACAGTAATATTAAAATTAAATCCGGTTGGTTTACTATGTTCTATTGCAAACTCAACTATATTTTGTTTCATAAAAATTGGATTGAGCTGTTTCTATGTAAGAAACAAGAGTTCACTTACAGAATAACTATAGTTAAAATAGTTATAAAGAACGAAGACTGTTTTACATTATATAGGCTAGCGTTTGACTACAAATCGTCAAGTTTTATACATCGATGATGTCTAGGACCCACACTAACTAATCCAATCCGTACTGGTCCCTTATTCTGGGTTACGGCCCAATTCCCATGTTTTGTGGGAAGGCCTGTCCTTGTAGTGGTGCGTCGTCTGATGACGATGATTATCTCTAGGATGAAGCACGCTGACCTAAAAATACTAATTTACTCTTGACCTTACACTCGAATTGTAATAAAATATTTAATATCATTGAATAAATATAGGTCCACTGACATTCACACAGCGCCATATAGTCCCAAATTAAGCATTAGCCTGTAATATGGGAACTAAACAACGGATAAACATACTTATATACATATTTATTTTTGTAAAAACATACATATTATACATAGAAAACACCCAGATCATTACAAACAGACATATTATTAGACGTTTTATCAAGTGAACTTTGCGTTCGTTGCGTGCCATTTTCCCCAACAACTAATGAACTCCCTCTCAATAATCAACGTACACATATAGTGACATCTGTAAAAAATGCAAGTTATTAAACGATTTATGACCAAATACATCATAACAGAATCCGTCATTATGAAATGTAATCCGCATATTATAAACAGTACAGTGGTCTTTATTACAAAGTATTAAAGTCGAAAGTCCCATTAATTTTGACACCTCGCGTATCTCACACCATACATGCGATGTATGAATAATGTATTAGTATGTGAACGTATTAATTTCAACTCATAGTATTAAGCTGTCTTATTGATTACTCAGAATATAAAGTATGGTTGTGTAATTTGAGCTTGTGTAAACTGACATATTTGGAATACTACCAGGTAGACTCGGTACTGAGTCGTCTAGGTACCACTGCAGTGCCAGATATCGTACCGTGAAATAGAAGTGTTTTGCACTTCTGTGTTTCGGGATGAGGGCACTGTATCTAGTGAAATTACCGGGTATAAGAGACCTAACATCTGTTGTCTCGGGTGACGGGCGCAGTGCGGCATTGATGGAATAGTAACTGTCTATCAGTTGTTGGTATTATTAGTATCATTTAATTCTGCTACGCGTTGGTCAGACGCATCACTTACCATTAATTGAGCATCCTGACCGTCCTGTACATTTTGTTACATAAATAAATACATTTTGCGACACAATAACTATCCTTTTATCGCATTTTATAATGCACGACCATTGGTTCAATCAGCGGTCTGAATATGATTCAGGCGACAAAGGTAAAAGTTGTTATATAAATAAATAAATATAAACTGCCATACACATAGCGCTATTTAGTTCCAAACTAAGCATTTAGCCTGTAATATTGAGGTTTCTAATATAATATTTTTATAAATTGAATGTTTGCGCGAGAGACACTCCCAAAGTTGAAGAAATTGTGTCCCACCCTCTAATTTCTAAACTATGGGGTTGAAAAAATCGAAAAAAATGTATGATGTACATTACCATAAAATCTAACAACGAAATTTAGTTTGAACGATTTCTGGTGAGTGCGTCGGTGGCTCAGTGGTGTGGACTGTCGCCTTCCTACCGGGAGGGCTGAGATTCAAATCCCGACACGTACCAATGTATTTTCGAATTTTCGAAAAATATATGTACGTTATCCGACGCTTACGGTGAAGGAAAACATCGTGAGGAACCTTCATGCACGCCTGCGAAGAGATTCGAAGGTTGTGTGTGAAGTCGTCCAATCCGCACTGGGCCCGCGTGGACGACTAAGGCCTAATCACCCTATACGGGTAGGCTCGTGCCCCTCGGTGGGGACGTTTAATGAGCTGATGATGATGGTGATGATGATTTCTGGTGAGTAGTTTTTTTTTATTCGTCATAAACGGTGAACCATTATTTTTCATATTAAAGCTGTAGTAGGTGCCTAAATAAATAAAAAATACATTATTTTATGTTACTTGATGCTGCGGAACCCTCCACGGGCGATTCCGACTCGCGCTTGGCCAATTTTTTGTAAATACATACATAGAAAGCACATACATATTATACGTAGAAAGCACCCAGACTATTACAAACAGACATGTTCATGTATTCAACTGTTTCTAATGCCCAGGAATCGAACCAAGAACTTTTGGTGTAGAAACCGACGTCTCGACTATTAGATGGGTCTTTAGAATAAGTCTTACATGTGTGTTGTTTAAATATATACTAAGAAAGTATGTTTCCAAGCACAAATAACATACACGAGAATCAAGATTTCAATTTTGTTGAGGTCTATTTGAATAATTATTTGGGAACATGTTTGTAAAGATATCATTGTTCCAAGAGGCTTTTTATAACTAACTTTAAGTATAAGTAAAGCAAAACAACTTCAAGCCTGAAGTCTGTAAATTTACATAATTGAGGACTGATTTAGTGTAATAGTTAAGAAGTCAGCTACCAACCAAGGGTTCGATCTCCGTGAAGTACAAACATTTGTGTCTATCTCTATCTATTCAACCTATCGCAGTCCACTGCTGGACATAGGCCTCCCCCATTTTGCGCCAGATATCCCGGTCCTCCGCTTTCCTCATCCAGCCTCCACCAGCGACCTTTCGCAAGTCGTCGGTCCCTCGGTCCGGGCGTCCTACGCTACGCTTGCCGAGACGCGGTCTCCACTCCAGAACTCTGTTATTATTATTCATTGTTTATTTGCATACATGGAATATTGTAGATATTCTAATATCATATATTCTGATCTTCCTTCACCGTTTATAAACATAGGAGTAAACATAAAATTCTCCGATAAAACTCATTATTTACGCCATAACTATGTAACACGTCTCAGCGCGACCTCGTTTGACTCTCGATAATTGTGAAATCAACCCTGATCGCTCAATACGACAGGGTTACCGATCACTTTGTCAGCGGAATTTGGTTACATTATACCTAAGGGAGGATATGCGGGAGGCATGTACCCTGAAGGTTATACGCTGGTTTGCTAGATTTTAAGTTGAAATTCATAACATCCGGAACTTGGACATAAATAAATATCCGCTGATGTTCACACAGCGCCATTTAGCCCCAAGTTAAGCGTGAAGAATGGGTACTAAAAAAAATAAAATAATAAACAACGGATAAACATACCTACATATTTTTTTGTAAATACATACATATTATACATAAAACACCCAGACCATTACAAACAGACGTGTTCATATACACAGATGCTTGTACTGCCCGGGGTTCGAACCAAGAACCCCTGGTGTAAAAGCCAACGTCTCAACCATTAATTAATTAAGACATGGACACTGACTACGGGATTGGTTTACAAGTTTAAAGTCACTCAACGGTCTGTGTAACGACCTGTGTTCGGGGTCTCTTATGGATAAAATTAGAAATGATGTAATCAGTAAGAGAGCTTATACTGAAGTGGCTGTAGGCCAATCATGAATGTTGCAGAACTGATGGCCGATGGAGCAGACGAGTGCTGGAGTGGAGACGCGTCTTGGCAAGCGTAGCATAGGACGCCCGGACCGATAGCCCGACGATTTGCGAAAGGTCGCTGGTGAAGGTTTGATGAGAAAAGCGAAAGACCGGGATATCTAGCACAAAATGGAGGGAACTATCCAGCAGCGGACTGCAACTGGTTAAAGAGAATAGAGAGATAGGGAAGAGATTTTTCAGTGTGATTTATGGACCTCATCGGATAAATAATTTTAGGTTTCGATTTTAATAATATCATCAGCTCATTAACGTCCTAACCGAGGGGTACTAGCCTACCTGTAGAGAGTGTTTGTATAGGCCTTAGTCGTCCACGCGGGCCCAGTGTAGATTGGTCGACTTCCCGCACAACCTTTGAATCTCATCGCAGGCGTGCACAGGTTTCCTCACGATGTTTTCCTTTATGATAAATAAATAAATATATAAAGGCATTCATCTAGCGCTATCTAGCTCCATTTCAAGCAGGTATACCTAAAACCCTAAAATTCAACATCCTTGGCCGTGCATTCGGGCGGTAATTTTAAACTGAGTGTTTATTTAGTTAAGGTCCTTACAGAACACTTATGAATGTCAAATGAAGCTATCACTGATTCGAGAGGTAGTTTTCCACTGAGAAGAAACTCGGCAGTCACTCTTTTCCAAAAATTTGTGTTTAGTACAGAGTCATGTGTAATCAAAATAATTATATAAAGCAAATTATATTCACAATTTTTATCATATTAAGTATTGGTAAACATATAAAAATCTACAAAAGTATTATTAAGCAGTTATACAAAACTACCAAAAGTAGTGCAGGCGTGGAGATCAACATGTCCATGAGTTTTTATCATTTATATAATCTTTGATACTATAGTACGCTTTTTTTTATTAAAATCGACTTGACATGAGACTTAAACTTATGCAGGGGTAAATCAATACACACTCGGTTAGTAAGATTAGCTTCGCAGTTCGAATAGGAAATGTGGTATCAAAACGCTAAGACATTTTGGAATTTCCAAAGTGTACGTCATACTCAAAATAGTCTCAGTGCCATCAGAACCTAATCGATAATGTAAAATAGCATTTCCTATATTGGCGATAAAGTCGTTAACTAGTCAATTGGTCGATAGATTCATAATACAGCACCGCGGGGGATACTAAAGTTTTAATTTAATGACAACATCCATGATTGTGATGTTTAATACAAAATTGGTTTTGTGACAAGTTATATTGAGTATTGAGTTAGTTCGCTACATGATCCGAAGGTTATGGGTTCGAATACTATAGTCGAAGTCACTTTGGCGTTTTTCACGACGAGCTGCGATATGTGATATGTCGGAGTAGTGTGCTGTGGAACATGTGATTTGTCGTTTTTGTCTGCTGTCGAAAAAGTGTTTGCCGAAATTTATAATTGAAGCCGGCTCGTTGGTATGGACTGTTGACTTCCGATCTGGAGGTTGCAGGTTCAAATCCCGCCACGTTGCAATGTCTTTGAATTTTTAAATTATATGTACGTTTATCTGTCGCTCTTATGGTGATGAAAAAAGAGAAAGAAAACAGCGTACTCTTAAGAAATTCAAAGGTTGAGCGTGAAGTCGGCCAATCCGTACTGGAGGCAGTATCTCTCTTCAACCAACCACAATCCACTGCGGAACATAGGACTCCTCCATTTTGCGCCAGATATACCGGTCCTCCGGTTTTCTCATCCAGCCTCCACCAGCGACACGTGCCCATTGACACTTCAATTTGCTGATCTAGCGAACAATGTCGGTAACTTAAGTTCTGTAACAAATAACAGTAGGAAACATGATTAAGCGAATTTGTACAATATGGCTCGCCGATCAAGTCTGCCCCCCGTCGAGTTAGTAGACGATGAAAACCTCTTCGATTTGTTTGAAATTCTTTATGCCGCCATAAATTACCAGGCCGATTAAATTATGGTACAGCCGACCCAGATTCCATTTTGATTCTAATAATGAAGCAATCTTATGTAAGGGCATCCTCGGCGTAAACATGTAAATTTGTTATTTGAAAATCAAATGGCAAATCTATGGTTGGCCCGGAGGTAAAATATGCCAGTTTACCAATAATAAATAGTGATAAAATCATTGGATTCCCTCTAATATGGTATCGAAATGATTGGATTGTTACGTCATTTCGCATTAGTTTGATAAGGAGAGTGGTCATTGTAATTTAAGAGCTATCTTGTTTGTGTTTCGGTGGTATTTCGTTTGCGGCGTTAGACTTAGTATGTTCAACTGATTTTGTCATGTCATCGAGTCTTTATCGTCATCATCATTGAAGCCTATATGTGAACTACTACGAAAGCTTTCCTTTATTAATTTTCACGTGGATTTTCTTTGTCTCTCTTGTGACTCTTTTAGGTCGACTTAAGATTTTTTATAGATTAATTTCTTCTTCTTCTATCTATGAAATACTAATAGATTGTCATTTGTTCCAGGTAAGAATTGCAACCTTCCAGAAGTCACACCAACTTCAAATTTACAAATAACGCAATAATTTGTAAGTGTAGTAGCATTTTATTTGTATTTGATTCCATTTTGTTGCGGATAAGTAAATTATGATAAATAAACATCAAACGACTTCTATACAGCGGAGTTTAGGCCAAATTTATGCAAGCAGTTTTATAGTGTTCTCAACAACAGATAAACGTACTTAAATACTTTGTGTTAGTATATTATACATAGGAACCTCACTCACAACGGCAACGAAGTTTTACGCCGTTTTTCTGAAGGGCCAAAATTAGGTACCTATTATTCGATGTCATCACAGAAACTTCTGATGATTCTAACTTTTAAAAGTTATTCTAGATTTACTGAGTGCTACTTAAAACTGCATTTTGAAACTATACAATATATTATGTCCAGGTAAACTTTCACTATCAAATTATATTTCACTCGTCTCCCCGTCCGCTGTTTCCTAAAAGCTGTGAGATCATGTTCATTATATCATGTTAATTGCCTGACATTTTAATACAAATAGCTTCAAATTAATTAATGGTCTTTTTGATTGGCACGTAACTAATCAGTTGAGTTACGGTCTTCATAAAAACGTTTAAAATTAAAATCTAGCCCTTATGACTTTGTGATTAGGTTTATTTTTATATAGATTTTTATTTACATGTTTAAGTGAGATATGTCAGTCATTAGTAAGTGGCTGCTTTAAAATTTATATCAGGTTTTAATTAAAATTATTACTCTTAATCGAATTCTCACTTATGTTTGTGATTAGTGCTAACACTTGGTCTAATAACACTGCCTTCGTAGTATGGTAGTTTTTATGTTAAACGCATATTTTTTCGATTTCACATATAGTCGATACCAAGTTTCAGCGTAGTACTACAAAAATTGCGGAATTTTCCATACAAACTTCCAACCCCATTTGAAAGTGGGGGTGAAAACGGGACGAAAAGTAGCCTAAAACCTATTCTAGGTACCTACTATACATACCAAGTTTCAATAAAATCTACCTTAAAACTGCGAAAAATCGATATGATCTTCCTCCCCATTTGAAGGGTTTGGGGGTGGATTTTTTGAAACAAATTATGCTATATTTTTTCGTTTCTGACAAACAGTCCGCATATCAAATTTCAGCGTCGTACTACAAAAATTGCGAAATATTCCATACAACTTCCAACCCCATTTGAGGGAGTGGGGGGTGAAAACGGGACAAAAAGTAGCCTAAAACCTATTCTAGGTTACCTACTATCAACATACAAGTTTCAAAAACCGTTCAAGCCGTTTAGGCGTGAAAGCGTAACAAACAGACAGACAGAGATACTTTCACATTTATAATATTAGTATGGATTATACTGGACGGTCAAGATGCTACCTGATGTAAGTGCTACGCCTGACCAGGACAGAGCTGCACTGCACCCGACACCAGAGATAACGTTAGGTCTCTATAGACCCGGTAATTTTGACTCTGGTAATATATCAAAAATGTATGACCTATTTGGCATACATAGCCTAAACTTACCTGGATCATAATTATTTGAGGACACGTCGCTGTACACCATGGAAAATGAAATTGTCTGTTTGTATTGGTCTGGGTGTTTTAAAAAAATATGGTATATTGAATTTTGACGGTGAAGTCGGCCATTCCACACTGGGCCCGCGTGGACGACTAAGATCTAAACACTCTTTATGGGTAGGCTCTTGCCCCTCGGTGGGCCGTAAATGAGCTGATAATAATGATGAATCAAAAAGTGCCATGAAATGTACATTATTTATATGTATTTATGTGTACGAATGTTCATTTACGTATAGTGAAAAGTGGATAATTGAATTTTACAAACTAACGCACATGTTCATGCACACAAATGTTTGAACTGCTCTGGGATTTAACCCGGAAGCCTTGGTGTAACAGCAGACTTCTTAATCATTTTACCACATGGGTTGTCAGATAATAAATTTTTTCAGAATTCAATCTTAACTTTCGTATTATCAAATCAGATTATTCAATAGTACCAATAACGGAAAAAGTCCGCCAATGACCTCATAACTATATAAAAATCACGAGCGCTGTCAGTCTGTCTATTCACAAATGTAACAAGACAGTTGACTGCACGGGGTCCGAACCTTCGACCTGGCGCTCGCCGGATTAATGGTAATGGCTTACTTAACACTCTGCGCTTAGGGCTGGCATATCATATATTTGAAATTGAATTTAAAGGATATTTTTTTTGTTAATATATATTTAATAATATTAATGATACAGATACCTATTTTTTGGCAAAAAGGTAACACCATATCGATATATCGAGACGATTCTCGTGAAAAAGATTGCATTGCTCTTTTGTGTTTCAGGATGAGGCACTGTAGCTAGTAAAATTTCGGGTATGAGAGACCCAACATCTGTTGTCTCAGTTGTCGAGCTCAGTGTGGTATTGACGAAGAATAATAATTATCTATCAGTTGTTCAACTTCTTCAATGCCGCCTTGTCATGGTCACTTACCATCAGGTAAGCGAAAAAAGAGCTCCCAATTACATTAAAAGAGAATAAGTGACAACCCTACCAATAAAGTTATTTTACTAAGACCCGCGAGGTGGATTCCTTAGCTATGTAATCTGAGATTCTTGTCTTATCTTGGTTTTAGTCAAATGAGATGATTGAGTCATACGGTGGGATTTATTTTGCTTGATAACTAAATATTAATTAGACTGTATTGTCTTATCAAATCGTAAAGTTCTGTCTCAATGAAGTTTATCATTGATAAAAAATATCGCTGAAATTTTCAAAACGAGAAAATATTGAAAATAAATTTATGATCCATCTGGTGTAATGGTTGAGATTTTGGCTACTACACCAAGGGTTCCGGGTTCGACACCTGAGCAGTACAAACATTTGTGTTCATGAATACTGATCATGTCAGTTTGTATCGGTCTGAGTGTTTTCAATGTATATGTATTAAAAAATTAAGTAAATAAGTATGTTTATCTTTTGTTTAGTACCCGTAATACTAGCTTCACGATTAACTTGGGGCTAGATGGTATTATGTGAACGTCAGTGGATATTAATTTATTATTATTTCAATTTTTTTTTAATTGTCGTTACAAAAGTTTTTATTCTTTTTATTTTTGAGTTTGAGTTTTGATAGCTTCTAACTGGTGGAAGTGGAAATTGTGTGGGGCCTATATTCTATGTATATATTTATTTTACATTTTATTTTCATTTCATTTTTATTCAGCAGTGGACATTATTTAACTGAATGATGATAATGATAGGAACTTTTGAATTATTTTTATAACATTTATGTATTCCACAGTTTATTTTCACCATTGAATCCGTCTATTTTTCACTTTGTGTCGTAAACAATCTATTTATTGTCTGGAAACTGAGCAACAAATCACATTCAAGCCATATATCAGAACAGACGTGATAACTGCTACGCGCTTCGGCAGATTCCAACTCGGACTTTTCAGTCTTAGGTAAGTGTAATAAGTTGTGAAGTTGTTTTTTAGAACTTTGGCCGATTTATAAAAAAAAATACGCAAAAAAAAACCAAGTTTTTGTACTTATGCACTTTTTTTACTGGTCGAATGTGGAATTATAAACCATGCAAGTAGAATATGGAAACCAATTCGATAGAATGTGGAAAAAATATTCACCGGTATAAAAACTGCTGGTTAAATGTGGAAATGGAAGTGCCTGATTAAAGCTGTTCTATATTTTATTTTGCTTGAGATGTGTTTTTTTAATGTTTAAGGTATAAATTAAAATATATTATGTTTACACACAAAAAATTACTATAATCACTTACATGACATATTTTAATATTTTTTTTCTACCTTATGTATAAACTTATATTCAACCTATCGCAGTCCATTGCTGGACATAGGTCTTCCCCATTTTACGCCAGATATGCCGGTCCCCCGCTATGCTTTTCTCATCCAGCCTCCACCAGCGACCTTTCGCAAGTTGTCGGGCCGGAGGGCGACCTACGCTACGCTTGCCGAGACGCGGTCTCCACTCCAGAGACTAAAAAACTAAAACTTTGTAACAAAATCATAAAAGTACTTAATCACCTATTTTAACATTATTTTCTTAACACACGAGTAAGCTCTTGGCTGTCATAACACAACGTACAAAACAAATTTGCCAACTTGTTAAACTGAAAAAAAAAAAAACAATAACGCATCTCAAACGTTTTTGTGTCCCATCTATCTTCGTTCACTCAAAATCTTCTTATTTGAAAGTTAAATTTGAACGTGTAATTTGAACGAGGCATAGGCGACCGAAAATTCTTGCGACATTTTCATATTCAACGCATAATATATCATAGACCACACAGTCGTAAAATATGCTCTGAAAGGTGCACAAATCAAATTGTAATTCTATACTCTTGTGTCGCATTAAATGACAGCTGTTAGTAATGAGACGTTAGTTATGGTTCCTAGAATGAGACATATTTTCAATAGATATAATTCTTGCCTTGTCTTATGTCTTTGTCCTCATAGCAAATTTGCGTAAGGCAACGATTGCATTTTTCGACTTGTCATCGAGGTAACTGTTAACCCAAATCTCTCTTACCCACTCCCTATTTTTCGTATTATCTCTCCCTTTCAAATGGTTGTCAATGGGTAGCAGTTTCAAGAACAAGCTGTCTCATTTAATATTCGCCCAAATTAAACAAATATGAAAAATCGTTGGTCTTCGGATAAGTGTCCAGAAAATTTCACTTTGAGTACCTCCATGCTTCATGAGTCATACAAGTCATTGATCCTGTCTACCATAAATATAATATCCACTGACATTCACACAACGCCATCTAGCCCCAAGTTAAGCGTGAAGTTTGTATTACGGGTACTAAACGTCTACTCTTGTATTAGATTCTGTCTGAAAAATCAGCGTTGTTGCGACGCTTGCCATGGGCGCCGCTCCAACACAAGCTTAGATGGGACCTTTTGACCTCTTCATTATAAGTTTTTATATTATTATTATCCTAAACATTATCTGTATTAGTTTTTAAGGGTCTTATTCTATTGTAATTTTTTAAAAAGTCAATAAATATTTTTTCATTTCATTTCATTTCATAAACAACGGATAAACGAACTTATAAACTTTTTTTTGTAAATTCAAACATATTATACATAGAAAACACCCAGACCGATACAAACATTTATTTATTTATTTATGCACAAAATTTTTGTACTGCCCGGTGATCGAATCCGGAACCCTTGGTGTAGCAGCCGACGTCTCAACCATTACAACAAATGGGTCGCCTATTATAATCTCGGTGCGGACCCAATAAAAAAAGTCTTGTCAATTTTCGTATATTGCGTTTCTAACAGATACCCTTGCCTCCTATTTAGAAAAGGTTCGCAAAACGATGGCTCCCAAATCCGACCACTGACCTACTTCCACGCAATGGCGTCTTAAATACCCGTAAAAATGTTCAAGTACTGGAAAAAATCGGTCAAGCGTGTCCCACTCGTTGCGAAGAGGTTTCAAGACTTCCTGTTTAAAGAAAGCGACAAACTCTCTGGTTTTGTATTGGAGATACCTTTTGGCGATTACGTTTTTCACTTCAAAGACCATATACAGTTCTTTCAGGCAACGTGAAGACTTGGAAACGATTTGCATGATCTTGAAGACTTTTGATATCGGCGAGTTTTGAACATTTAGCTCATTTGAAGTTTTATATTATTAATATACCATACAAATACATATAGAGCGTCGGTGGCTCAATAGTGTGGCTGTCGCCCTCCTACCGGGAAGGGTGAGGTTCAAATCCGGCCACGTACCAATGTGTTTTCGAAATTATATGTACGTTATTCGAAGCTCTTACGGTGAAGGAAAACATCGTGAGGAATCCTGCGCACGCCTGCGAAGAGATTTAAAGGTTGTGCGTGAAGCCGTCCAACCCGCACTGGGCCCGCGTGGACGACTAAGGCCTATAAAACCTGATACGGGTAGGCTCGTGACCGCCGTTGGGGAAGTTTAATGAGCTGGTGTTGATGTATGTAAGTTGATGTTCTAACAACAAATACTAAGAAACCAAAACCAAACCAAATCCTACAAACAAAATAAAACATATTATTAAAGGTCGCTTTCATTATTCCCAATTTATAAAACAAGACTTTTTTATCATTTATAGGCCATCTTACCTGTCTTAAGTGATGACGCGGCCTAGGATGGATCATGCCTGCCTAGAAACAGCCTTTCACTCGTGATATATTCACAAAATACTAAGTTGTATTATAAAAAATACTCCACCAAGCCGAATCTCCTCAAAACCAGGCTTCCCACGGCCTATACTCTACAGTGCAAGGTATTAGACTTCTGGATTGATTGTACCCGAAATAGTGTTCTGCCAGTTACCAAAGAACAAACAAAGATGCTCCGAACTCGATAAGAAATCAACTCCGCTTGCAAAGATCCCCGAAAGCCACCAAGCCTAATTGGATTAAAGAGTGTGACAGAATACTAGACGGAAGTGTTTTGGTTGATTAAAATATCAGGTTTCTACACACGTCTTTGTGGATTAACCTTGTAGACGGGGATTTAGATAGACAGTGTTCGGGGAGGGGCGGCGGCGAGTTTCTAGTTTAGATAAGAAACTAGATCCGGCGGAGTTTAGCGTTTTAAGTAATACATTTTCAATGACGCCGATCCGCAGATTTCCCAATACAGGAGATGGGGCAAGCCTCGTTTAAAGTGCGACAAATGTAAGCTCAACGAGCATACACTGGCTGCCAGTTTACGCTCTGTGAGACGAGTCAAGACGCACGAATATTAGAGGAAATTACCGTTTTTTTTTCCAAAATGCCATCCTGTGCAATTGTAACATGCCATCATCGCAATGAATCAGTAAATTTACCAATATGGAATATTGACCACGTAAGAACGGAATGCTATCCTGCGTCTTATCTCCCGATGGTCAAAAAAGCTTCCTGGAATTAATTCGTGTTATTCATTCGCACGATCACCGAAATATAACCTGTATAAATCCAAGTGCAATGCAACACTACGACGATACTCCAGGCTTTGCAGTTAAGCATCAGCCAGAGTAGGGTCGCCCAAGGCGTTTATTTAATTTTATTTAACAGCTAGATTGTGGAAAGTCAAAGCAAGTTCAAATTTTTAAGCAAGTTTAGATAAACATCATCTCAAGAGGATACTGCTTGAAGGGACGCGTCCACACGGCTCACCATAGCCTCTTGACAAGACTGGATTCCTACCTCTGTCCGTCATCGGTGTACCCAATAATACCAGGCATAAGCAGATCATTTATGTGCATCAAGAATTAGAGTTGCGGATAGGACCGAACCCTGAGGAACACTAGTGCCGATAGCCTGGTGTCAGAACAGCAGCTATCAAAGACTATTTAACTCAGGAACTCAGAAAATTTGATATCCAGGTGCAAAGACCATCAAGAATACCGAATGAAGGAAGCTTGCTAATAAGGCTGACGTGCTAAATTCTGTCAAATGCCTCAGAGATATCGAGAGACGCGGCAACGCTTAGCCGTGTCTCTCGATGGCCTTACTTCATAAATGTGTTGACTGGTCTCGGCGAAACGTACATATAAATAATAGCTCTTGCCCGCGGCTTCGCTCGCATTAAATTCCGGTTAACACGGTACTTTCATTTATCACTATACATAGGATTTCCCCTCCCTCCAACTTTAAAGGTTTCGGGGTCAATAACAGATTTTTTAGCAAAAAATTTATAGTGAGCTAACCTTAAAAGATAGACATATGCTGTCGCGGACTTTTTTGTAGACCTTTAAAAGGAGAACAATACTCTCATACATGACTTTTGTGTAACTTTAACCGTTTACGCAGCGTACGCAGCGGAAGTTCCAAGTATGAAAAAATACCCCCGATTTTGAAACATTCTTCATTGCTGCTCCGCTTCTATTACTCGTAGCGTGATGATATATAGCCTTTCTCGATAAATAAGCTATCTAACACTGAAAGAATTTTTCAAATCGAACCAGTAGTTCCTGAGATTAGCGCGTTCAAACAAATAAACAAACAAACTCTTCAGCTTTATATATTAAGATTATAGATTATAATTTCGAAACTTGAAAAGACATTGGATTGGCAGGCATCGAACCTGCACCGTCCAGATTGGAGGGCAACAGTCCACACCAATGATTCACTGACACAATGCTTGCTTGTATTTGTAATTGCAGTAGATAATTAGTGATGTCAACAGTGAAATCCTCAAACTTTTATAAACTGCCAGCGTCATCTCATTTTTTAAATCATGTATTATCCAAAAAGTTTTTAATTCAATTGATAGATAAAAGTCACAAAATTTCCGACTATAACTTTTTCTTCACAAACACACAGACAGTTTCGATATTTAAACATTTAGATACATTTGACGTTAGTGTTCAGATATTATTGAAAAGTTGTGTGTATAGAAGTTATTGCAAGCACTTGCTCAGATATTAATGAAGCGGTTGTTGTTTAGATATTAATGGTAACTTGTACTGTATACAAGTTATTGATATTTTTAAACTGTTCAGATGTATTTTGATCACCTCGTCTGCTCATATATATCTATGGCGACTGTACAAACAAATCATTTATTATTTGTATCAAATTTTTGGTAAGAAACTTGGCGCCATATATAAAGTTCAAGAACTCTTTATGAACCCGATCCGTTGTAATGAAAGTGTTGTGTCACCAGTTTAAATCGGATTAATACCATCAAAACTTAATTGCACTATAAATACAGATTAATAGACTGTATAATTAATTGAAATGTTCTTAACGTAACCTGATATTTGGCTATTTACGATTTTATGAGTATAATACTTTTGTAACATAAATATTTACAGGGTTTGGGGCTTATTTATTTATGTTGAAATATAATGATAGCTTATAGAATTAACGGAATGCTACATTTTAATATATAAAAAAATGGTCCCAAAATGGTGGCCACTCAACTAATGCCAAGACAGTTTTGTCAAGGCGCCGGTTTGCAGTGGAACCAAAATGTATGTATTTTTTACAATGATATTCTGTATATAAAGGTAGATACGCCATCCGTACCCCAAAACGAACCGCCGAAGAGAGTACAGTTTGTACTCTTTTGTACGAAATTCGAAATATGTGTATGTGTGAAACGCTGCATTAGGAACACTTTTTTCGATTGTTTTGTGAGCATATCACGAATCCATACTTTTTACATCATTGAATTTTCACAACAAATCATTTTTTTTTGTTAAATATTTATTGTCTGTGGTTATTTAAAGGGTGGTGCCTTCACCAAACATAATTTAGTTTGTATTTGTTTGTAGTATCTTAATGTATTTTCATGATCTTTATTTATAAGTATATTGTTAAAATTATAACTATTAAGTAAAATAGTATATCACTCTGAACTCCTAGATTTGATGTCCTCATAAAAATCATGCTGTAGTTACTTCTAATATGTGTATTTTTATTTTATAACACGAATAGAAGGCATTGTTAGCATCCGTCCATATTCGATGTATAAAGCTGTTATGGTATTCTTATTTCACTCATGCTCTTTAAATGTCCATACCATCTTAACATACCTCATAACATAAATAAATAAATATAAATATCTACTTACATTCCTACAGAGATAGATGGCGACCCAAACTGAGCATTACCCTGTGATATGGAATCTTAATAACGAATAAACATACTTATATCGTTTTTTCATAAACACATACATATAAAACACCCAGACTAATACAAACATACGTGTTCATCACACAAATGTCTATACTGCCCGAGGATCGAACCCGGAACCCTTGGTGTAGCAGCCGACGTCTCGACATTACACTAAATGGGTCTTTAAAAAACGTATAAAAGTTGTAAAAACTGCCATAATATTATAACAATCATAGTACATATCATAGCCCTGGCTTTGTTAGCGATTTACCATGAGATTTGTGATCCAAGTTAGAAACGTTCCAGTTTTTAATTTGTCGCAAAACCTTGAGTTTCACATGATAAATGTCAGTTTTTAGTTATGGACTTGTTACCCTCTTATGGCCCTTATAAACTTCGGTAAGCTACGGCTATTTTGACGGTAAATCTCTGCTTTGGCTAAGTCTTTTAATGGTCGGAGTTGTTCTATAATTTATTATGATATTTGTTAAGAAATTTGAAGGTTGTAACTGCTTCCGTAGTCTTGTGGGTTCGAACCCAGCGGGAAATCCGAAAAGTTGAAATACAGTTTGCTCGATTTGTGACATTTTGGTTAGAACATTGCAGGCTGAATCACCGACTGTCCAAAACGATGGTGCGTGCTTCAGATGGCACGTTAAGCCGGCTACAACCTTAGGATAGTAGTCGTGAGCACCCACCACTCCGTATTGGGCCAGCGTGATGGGTTACGTTCCAATCTCCTCATAGTTAAAGTTGTTAGGCACGATCTGTGGCCTGCAGTGGGCCGTTATAGGCTGATGATGATTGTCAAATGATTAGGTGTCTCAATAAAATAGAATAATTTGAAAGAAAGAAAGAAAAAAATCATTATTCAAACAAATCTGTTACAGATACTTTTGAATCGTCAATTGTTATTATTATCATATTTTTTGTGACTCTACCACCGGTTCGGAATAAGTAGGATCTTCGAGAAGAGCCGGCAAGAAACTCGAGTTACTCTTTTAATATTTTTATATCAGTGGTTACAGTTTTGTCATTTACCAACACATAGCTTTACAATAATTTATTACAAAGATTGTGTAACTGGAACACTAAGTGCAAGACCACACATCTTTATCCGAAAAATCTGATACATAACAAAGATGACAGGTAAATTTGAGCAGATGACACATTTAGCTTACATATCAGCATTCAAATATTAACTCCAATACAAAACAATCAATGGACACAATAATCAATAAAACATTATATACATATAAAACATTCTTATACGTGAAGATGTATTAACAGAAGTATTATTAAATAAATAATAATAATAAAATTTCATTTATTAAGTAATCAAGACTCATAAGTGTTAGTAAATTTTACTTAAACTATGCTATTATTGACGACGATAGTGGTATTTGAGACGTCGGCATTTCTCGTACACCAAAGGTATGTACATGTGTGTTTGTAATGTTCTGGATGTTTTCTATTTATAATGTGTATGTATTTAAAAAAAAATGAATATAAGTTTGTGTATCCGTTATTTACATACCATCCCATCTAATACTACAGGCTTCACACTTAACTTGGAGCTAGGTGGCGATGTGTGAATGTCAGTGGATATTTATTTTTATTTATGTCTAGTTTTAAAAGTATTTACTTATAAATAAATAAATAGTACAATTTATTTATTGCTTCTTCACAAGTAACAATTTTAACATGTGGTCCTTATTAGCTACTTACAATTTATTTTTGCACCTTTATTGTAAAGCAATTGGATGTGGCTCAGCTATTGTTGATAAATGAGGTCATCATCAGCTCATTAAACGTCCCCACCGAGGGGCACGAGCCTACCCGTATAGGGTGATTAGGCCTTAGTCGTCCACGCGGGCTCAGTGCGGGTTGGATGACTTCACGCATTTCCTCACGATGTTTTCCTTCACCGTAAGAGCGTCGGATAACGTACATATATTTTTCGAAAATTCAAAAACACATTGGTACGTGTCGGGATTTAAACCTCAGTCCTCCCGGTAGGAGGGCGACAGTCCACACCACTGAGCCACCGACGCTCAGGTACTAGTACCTATTTACAACGCTGGTTTTCAGCCAACTCCACGTCTCTTCAGGTGTTACACGAGGTTAGTGATATGAGGTCAACTACATTAATGGTATTATCATGACAATGAGACGGTGAGTGACGTAGAAACCAAATTATAGCTTGTTAATAATTTTGGTAAATAGGTTTATGTTCTTGAAATTCTTCATCTTCAGTAGTGCTGATTGATCAGAATCTATAGAACGACGTTTAATTATGTCATTGTATAAAACTGTTACTTTTGGTTTATAAATAATTTTATTGTTTCTAAACATTTCTCGCCCGGTNAAGAAGGCACGAATTACATCCAGTTTCATAGCCACGCTTTCAAATTGCAATTTTTCGGTCGCTAACCCGGTCACAGGCGGTTCGTACAAAACGCAGCTTAATGATATCAGAAAAGTCTGATTGTATTAATTTTGTTGTAATAACTGTTTTTTTTATGTTACAAAGAGTACAGGACTGTTAGCGGGACGCACACCTGATGGTAAATGATACGCCTGACCATGACAGAGCGGCATTGATTGAGACCAACCACTGATAAGCAGTTATTATTCTCCATCAAAGCCGCACTGCGCCCGACACCCGAGACAACAGATGTTAGGTAACTTAGCCTCAGACACAAACATGACACGAGGTGGAAATATATGATTGTATGTTTGGAATGGAAAGTTACGGTTATATGTGAGTAATGCACATTAACACTCCAACACATATTCAAGATCACGCACAATTATACTATTATTACAACAGGATTACATTCAACAAGTTGACTATACTTCACAAAACGCATAAGAGGCCTTATGTTAATACCTACCACGCTGGCCACCGTACTGCTGGTCAATATAACAAAATTATAGGAAATATACTAATGCTTTCTTAATTAAATTCAGAACGAAGATTCTTCAGTCAGCCGCCTAGACTCTAGAAAGGTCAATCTTAACGACAATGCCGTAAGGGATCCTAGTTGAAGTGCATTAGACGTGCGCGTGCGCACACAATCGCAGTCGACTATTTGCGCGTCCTTTATCAGACATCAACACGTTGCGCCGGCGCCGGGCGGCCGCGTGGGCGCAAAGCAAAAAGCCGCCTCGGCCGCACGACCTATAGGGCTGACCAACTTTTCGCGTCTTTATAATAAATATACAAAGACAAAAGAGAGCTAGCACAATGAATAAGTACTTCATAGAACATTACTATTTTAAAATTCATACATTTTATACATGGTAAACACTAAGACTGAATACAAACGAATATTTTTGACTGGTACGGAGTTCCAACCCAACCCATGTATTGGTCATTTGAAAATTTTTATGCCGTTTATTTATGAGTCAGTCAGTGTTACAATGCGTAGACCCAGGATCACGCACAACACATTACTCCATGTGTAAAGTTAGTAGATACCTGTACTTATCACACTATTACAATATTTACTATTTCCAGATATAACATATAAGTAAAGCATAAAGTAAGGCTCTTATTAACCAAAACTCATAAGTTCAAAGTATAACCCTTTAAGCGATAGGAATCCGTAACATGTTTTATTATTTTTTTCGGAATCCCTTTACTGTTGGCCGTGGGTGGCCTTCACAGCTTCATTGGACAAGTGACGAGCCAAGATGGTCCAAAAATCCGCATTATTGAGTTGATCGAAAGCCAGCCGCGAAGCCAGCCCCGAAGAATCTTCACAAGACGTCACAAATTTGCTCGCATCTTGTCTCACAGAATAATATTCTTATAATGGAAGCAATCAAGGTTGGTCAGCCCTGCGGATTGTCTGCGCACGCTCGGCCATTCCGCTCGGAACCGGTCCTACTCAATGGAAGCCGATGCGCCCCTATAATTAGAGCCCCGGTACCGGTCCCAGTACCGATATGCTCCAATGCAAGGTTTTATATTCAATTCCGTCATCTGAATTGGAAGTAACCCTGTTTTGCGGTGCACATTGCGGGAGTCATTCACCGAGACTGCTGCCAGGTTAAATTGTGTTGGCTTTTTAAAATTGTATAAGCTCTCAATAGTATGTATGGAGGTCGACTTCGTGGGTATTTCTTTTTTACCTATTTCTCCCGCCATAACAGATTTGTTTTTGTTTGGACTGGACTTAACATTTTCCGTCAAAGATTAGCGACTAATGTAATGTTCAGGAGCATTTTATTTTATTTTATTCGAAATACCAACAGCACTAACAGCTTGTTGTATTACAATTTGAAGTACAAGTTATGTCTAAGCTATTGATAGATATTCGCAAATTAATAATAAATTATCATGTTGTTGTGGACGACCCGTCTGGTTGTAGAGACCTCGGTTATTACACCAAGGGATCTGGGTTCGATCCCCGATACTCTTAATGCAAATCGGTATAGCTACCGATACAGCCTTCCAACTCTAACGAATAACAGTTTAAAAAACAACCAAGGCAACGTGTCTAATATCAGTGATCGGCGAATCGCGCATCTGATACATGGAAATTATAATCGCATTACGACAGTGCGTTGGTATAAAAAGTTGAATAGTGGCGTTAGCATGCTGAGAGTGCATCGACGGTCGTCGGCGAGGAAGAACCTACCTTTTTATTGTTATTCCTATTCAACCTATCGCAGTCCACTGCTGGACATAGGTCTCCCCCATTTCGCGCCAGATATCCCGGTCCTCCGCTTTCCTCATCCAGCCTCCACCAGCGACCTTTCGCAAGTCGTCGGTCCATCGGGCCGGAGGGCGTCCTACGCTACGCTTGCCGAGACGCGGTCTCCACTCCAGAACTCGTCTGCTCCAACGGCTAATAATAACGGTTATTAATTCAATTCAATTCAATTTATTTGTTAAACATAGGTCATACACTCAAGGTGGAACAATTATACAATAGTATCACTATGTCTTGCCTCTGAAAGGCGTACAAATATGTAAATATGTCAACATAGGTTTAAAATAATCCAAAATTTCATAAAATGAGTGAATACAATACAATATCATGTCAAACAGGATGTCAGTTAAAAAAAAAACATTAATTTTAACAATAAAATACAAAGTCAACATTAAATAATTTTTAAATTAATATAAACATCTAAAATAAGTCAATGTAATAATAAGTTAGGTGTCGAGTCGCAATTTTGACATTAATAATAATCACATTAAATTAATTTTTCATTAAAAAATTCAGTAACACTATAAATGCTTTATTGACTAGGAAATTAAAAAGTTTCTTCTTGAATATTTCAAAGTCGGCGTCTTTTATTGTTTTAGGTAACTTGTTATAAATTCTAGGTGCCATACAATAAAAAAAAAATCCCTTTTAAAGCGGTTTTAGTAACCGGGGCACTTAACATGTGTGCATGTCATCTGCTTTTTTTTTATTTGACCATCTGATAAAGTGGAAAACAGGTGTGGATTTTTCTTTGTGAACATGCAAGTTTCATAGATATAAAGAGACGGGACCGTTAATATTTTAAGAGCTATAAAATAAGGTTTACAGCTATCTGTCCTATATATTATGTTTTTGTGGGAGCCGATTGTTTTTGAAGTTTTATTTCATGCAATCTTAGGAGTAGAATGGTGGAGACCCATGTCCAGCAGTGGTTTGAGTACACTACTACTACTCGGATTCTTTTGTGATAGCATGACTGCTCTTTAAAAGCGTCTATCTCGCATTCTAAAAAAAAATTTAAACCAGAAACAAAATACCGGTGCCTTCGTTATCAAATCCATAAAATCATAACCAACTTAGGCAAGCTTACCATGAGAAAGCCGGACGCCTAATATAGTCTAAGCCGGCTTAAGTAGATCCAATAACGAATAGTAAACAGTGAGGCTACACTAAACTTCAATTAGGGTGAACCAGAGTCAAATATTCGACGTCACAAAGGGTCGACGTAGGTAGGCGCGCGCGCTTCCAGGAACAACCCGGCCGTAAACTCCCGCGCACAATGGTCGCTCGCTCGCCGCGCCTTACAAATTCCAAGTCTCTTGTTTTTTTTTTTTTTCTGAAATTCTTCAGAGGTGATAACCAGCAACAATGCCGCGATACACCCACACTAAGTCCGTTTCTCATGTTGTTTGCTTAGTGCAAAAATTAAACCTTATGTTCAGATAATTTTTGGACCCTATGAAAAACTTTTAGTGCATCCTGCATAAAAGGATTGTTCTGTCTAAAGAACTACTTCGAATAGTAAAGATTTTTCAAGGTAACCTTAACATAATGCAAATCTTCAGGATTCGTTCGTTAAAAATTTAAAGTTTTGTTACTAGATAATGTTGCCATTTCACTTACTACAAATACTACTTTAAGAGAAAGGCCTTGTAAAAATACCATACTAACTTTTTACAGTTTCAATTCATATAAGGTCAAACTTTTATAACCAACCACTTGCCTGTATACATATATTATAGATACACACACATGTAACACTAATACGTCAATTGTGTATCATTCCCGAGCGTACCTTTGAACGTTGCGAAACATTAAAAAAGGCAATATCCAACAAATAAGAATACAACTGCCAGCTTTGTGCTCAGAAACTAAAGTTTAGTAGACCAAGTTGAAACTCGTTTCTAAGGCTTCACAACTTTGGGAAACCTAACCGAAGCTCTTTCATCTCTTTTCGTAATTTTATTTAAAGCAGCACTCGGTGCTTTCCATTACGAAATTATAAAAAAACTTTGGTAACTTTTTAACTTTGCGTAAACTCAGGTTGTGTTTATTGGTCAATACTTTTTACCTTTGACATATACGAGTAATCATCATAAATAAAATGAAATACCCTTTTAAATAATACCAATGACAAAGACACACAAGCAAATGTATTTTTTTTAATATCGAACCCAATGATATTCTGTATATATAAAGGTAGATACGCCACCCGTGCCTCAAAAACAAACAGCCAAAGAGAGTACACTTGTATAGTCTATGTTTAGGCAAATGTACGCTCATTCAAAATATGTCTATGTGTGCTGTCGCTGCATTCGTAACACTTTTTTCAGTTGTTTTGTGAGCACATTACGAATCTATACTTTTTACATCATTGATGGGATCAAGCAAAACGTTGACTTGTCGAAAGTGTGCACTCAATTGGAAGTTCAGAAATGTACCACGAAACATTCCGTTTATGTAAGTTGAATGGAGGCATTTTCATGCTCCATCGGCAAACTAGATGTCCTTAATTAAAGACAGCGAGCTTACAAGTTTGTTCGTACACAAGTAGGCACATAGAAACATATCCATGCGATTAAAGTTTCCGTACAGTGGATCTGTGTAAGTGTAGCCGCCTTGAGGGAGTTGCTAGTTGATAGGACATTCCGTATTAATTAACTAAATAAGACTGGCAGAGCAGCGCTGGCGACTTGCGAGTTGTCAGCGACGTGTCAATAAGACGCCGACACACGGCGGATTTAAGTATGGGGCCGGGGGCGCCGGGCGCGCCGCCACCCCACTGTGTGGTTTCCTTTTGATGTCATCTTCGCGCAAACTTTGCTACGGATCGGCTTTGAGATAGAGAGACGGAGAGTGACTAATTTGGCCCAGCATTTGATCTCGAGAACTCCGATGGCGGCGTCCCGCTCGCACCCGTCTCCCGGCCCGCCGCCGCCGGGAAGCTCTTTGCAAAATTTCGCTTTGATCGCAAAGTTAAATTATATGGGAATTGAGCATTAAATGGATACACATGCGAGGGGCACGCGACTCGCCGCGGAGGCTGGACCGAACGGGTAATATTGTCAAAAATAAAACGCGACGGCTCGTTTGACGATTACGCCGCCTTACATAAATAATGAGCGAGGAGTCACTCACAAAGTTATACATTTGTGCGAGCGGCGCTTGTATTTAACTCCGCCTAATTTGCCGCGAGTACGCGTACCTTTGAGAGCTCCGTTTTTACTAGTTTACGAAACAGATATTTGCGCCCGCCTTTCCTTTGATACGGCACTTTGTGGAGCATTTTACACGAGTTTCTTTTGAGGCCATTCAGACGGTGAGTAACGAAAGGCTGTCTTTGATAAACACGTGCGAGGACTCTTCAGTACTTATTAGGGGTGCTCTCTTTGAAAGTGCTTCTTGTGAAATCTATTTGAAACGTTCACAGTCTCAAAGCGGCTCCGATGAAAGGTGCTCTAATTAAACTGTCGCTAATAAAATTATGTGAAAAATTGAATCTACGAGTGTTCTATTTGTGATTAAAGGCTCGTAAAATGTTGTACATTTCCATCCATCCAGTCCATCAGAGGTAAATTGGCAGGTGTTTTGTTATTATTTTAAATTAGTGCCAAGGTAAAATATGGCTCCGAATACAGAGGCATATGGGTAATGTTATACAAGTGGATTAAAGTACAAACGTAGTAGGCCCGGTAGCTATAATGTGAGCATAACGTAGCTCGTGTGGAGTCTGTTTCGATGTAGGTACTAAGATTGCATGCTCGGGACCTATTAGTAGGTTATTAATGTTGGGTCACACACTCTTGTGAGTCAAAGACGAGTTGGCAAAGTGGCGCCTTTGTGAGCGCCGCCGCCGCGGGAAATGCTCCGCGTTGCGGCCGCGCGACAAACTCTTTGTCTCGCGACACGGCGCGATTGTCGCAACGCTCGACACAACACACGCACCATATTTCTACTTCGTTGGCCAAATGCTCAATCCTGACATTAGATCGGCAAATCCATCGCACGATTTTGACACGTAAAGCAATAATTACTCTATCAATTGGAATCTAAACTTATTGATTGACATATATTTTTCGAAAATTCGAAAACACATTGGTACGTTGCGGGATTTGAACCTAAGCCCTCCCGGTAGGAGGGCAACAGTCCACACCATTGAGCCATCGACGCTCTTATGCTTCAATAATTATATACCTATAATTGTTTGTTTCTCAAACCCTTAAGAAGCTTTACTGAATTATTTATTTGACAGTAAAACTTATCACCCAGTGTATGGGCATTACAAAAAAAATAGATCCGAAAACATCGCGTCACCGGTTAGTTCAAATGAAATTTCAGCTTATTACACCGGCCCGTCTCCCAGCATTGTATCCCAATTATTACTTTGTTTTCCATCAAAGCGCAAGTTTTATTCAGTAACATGGGCGCTCGATTACCCCCGTCTCAAACAATGAGTAATCATCAAAGGGCAACCTATGTGACCGTATTTCCTCATATCGATGATCTATTGTAGATCAAAGAGTCTCGATAGTCTTTGATGTTTAAATGCGCAAGACTTAAACTGGTGTCCTTGACATGTTAATGTTTGGCGGCCACGTCAAAGGCTGCGCGGCGCCCGGCGGAAAACTATCGCCGGACGAACACTTGCATAATCAACGCCTCCATTGTAAAACAAGAACTAGCCGAGTGTTACTTTAATTACGTTTGACAATTTACAACGCAACGAATACCGGACGAAACTTGTTCTTGTTGCAGCACTCGTTAACATAGTTACAATTGCTAATTTCATTAGGAGCGTTATAAGATTTGTAATTAGCGCGCTCACACTCGCAAACAGTGATAGTTGATAGAGACGATTCGTGGTGTTAATTAGGAAGCGGATTGAAGTCGGAACGACTCGCGCCCGTACAAGCGTACCGTTTAAGCTCACATTAAAGCGACGATAAAGAGAACTCCACTACAAAGGACACAATCAAATTTAAGAAACATAAGCAATTCTTAGAAACACTACAAATCAAAGGGACACCTAATTTATAAATTGCAATTACACCGGTAGTCGCTTACTCCGGAATGAAAAAAAAATTTAGAGCGAACAGATTACCAACACTAAATTTAATTACAAGCGAACTCGAATATAACAAATTGGAGAGGATAAATGCGACAAAGTAAAAGAGAAAACACACCCAAAAGGAAACTCGCAGCATTGATATAAACGAAATTTAAATTAAGTACAAAGGGAAAGAAGATGAAAAAAAAATCCTTTCATTGAAAGCTCTCATCCCCGGAGTCAGAGGGCCGGGCGGCTACATCAAAGACACCTTCCTCCCGAGTCTATCCTTATCTGTGCGAAACAGAGTTTGGGAATTAGCGCGGGGCGATCCGTAGGCGGCCGGCGACGACGCGTGCGCACCCTTTCAGCTTTCAGCATTACGATTTCACGAGGTGTCGCGGTAATGTGCCTAATTAGCTATTTTAATAAGGCCGGTCGGCCTAATCGTATGCACCCGTTCGCCCCGCACTTTGCGCTACGGTATCACGTAAGACTTGTAAAGGCGGCAGAATATTTTATTTTTTTAAAACAACCTTATCTTTGAAGTTTGACCAAATTATAGACAATGACATTTGATAAAAATTTGATCGGTAATTGAAGAGTCCATTGATGATTAAAACGACAATATTAACTTGACACGTATTTTTTTAATTTCATTATTTGTTATATTATATATGTATATTTAATAAACTCCCTGAACCGTTAAAACACTTTAAGTTATGTAAATTTAAGCAAGTTTTGTATAAATTATTAATTGATAAATCCTATTATAGTGTTAATGACTACTTCAATGATAATGACATAAATTTGTAATATTTTTAAGAGAGACATTTTATTTTAATTAGTTATGACATTTTATGATTTTATTGATTGGATTCTATTTGATTAAAACTTATAGTTAGAGTTTTTAATGTATAATTGTATTTGTTTCCTTTAATAATGTATAAATTTAATTGTTTCTTTGGATTTGTATATAATATTTGCACGCCAAATGTGACTGGCAGTATATGGTGGAACAAATTTTATGTAATGTGAACCTATATTACGCAAATAAATATGATTTGATTGTTGTTTAGATTGACGCAAAATGAGTAAAGAATAAAGAACCGTTTTTTTCTAGTACTAATTGATAAGTATGTGGTATACTTAATGTCCACATTAGATGACAAGTGTGCTTATTGGCACAAGATGGTATAGGAATAATATCAATTTTTTAACCAAAGTTTCGAAACAGAACAGTAAGTTCAGGCCTGGTGGATCTTATTTATCGTAATCGTACTATGTATTAAAAAGATCTGAAAAGGTTATTATGCCTTTTCCAAAAGATGATTTTAGGCACGATGATATTGAACACACCACACACACACACACTCTTTGAGTTAATTAACAACCACAGATTTTTAGGGACTGATAAGTCCTACTAATTACCTAATTGGTAACCATATTGGTAGTATCTACCAATATGGTTACCAATTATGTATACTGTTTTTAACAATATTATACTGTTTTTCACTAAATTATACTTTTTGCGGTTAAACAAAAATAAAGTATGTATACTAAATACTTCAACTTTGTAATTGCGAGTACGTAGTAAGTCAAATTAGTACCTATGCAGGTTCTTGTTCTTAACATGTGCTTTGCAGTAATTAAAGTGCAATAAGTAGTGAGTAAATAGAGCATAACATTCCATCTACATAATAAAAATTTTCGGTTTAAAGTTTTTATGTAGTTAGTCTTACCTTTAAAGCATGTTATTCATTTACTAAATTTCCGGATAGAAAAACTATACAATCGTTTTGGTTATTACTATTACTGAGGGATTTGTCATATTCCTTATGCATGTTTAATATTAATAACATTTTGACTTCAATCAATATTGGTTGACAATTTATAGGAGGAACAGGGAATAAACTTTTTAATTAACCAGACAATAACTTTCTCTCCAATGGTCATTCCACTTCCGTATGTGAAAAAGGCACATTTAATCAAGGTGTATTTCAATATGTTTAGGGATTTACAAAATATTTTTCTACTACTACCAAGTTATAATATTTTAATGTAATAAATACAAAAACAAATTATTTTCAATAAATGTTGCACCAAAAATTTTAGCAATTGCGTAGAAAAACTTGCATGTAAAACTACTCCTACGCAGCTCGAGCGCGTTGATGTCTTTATTATACAAATGAAATGCATATCTTTATACTTAATTTAGTACTCCGTACGGCGTTATGTCTTATTATACAAATGAAATGCATATCTTTATACTTAATTTAGTACACCTCCAGAACGTTTTCGGAGCGACTGGTATATATTTGGTTTCTCTTGACTTTTATTGTTCTGTATAATTTTTACGCGATTATCATATTACTTTATTATTAGTTGTTACTAAATTAAAGGCTATTTATCGTGTACTGACCGTCGATAAGAATCGAATTGTCACAACTACTACTCTTCCCACGGGTGTCCTTTGCTTTGGACCGACTTGTCGCTGTTAGCCTACGCAGCTTCACCGGACAAGTGGCGAGCACAGATGACCCAAAAAAAAATTGCTACGAGAGCGTTCAAGGAGAACTCAAACCTCAACTTATGGCGTTGCAGGGGGTGCTAGATAAGCTAGTATGTTTAATGAGAAAAGCAACGTGGTACGTGCTGGCAACGCGAATAGGAACTGGTTGAATCCAGCTTGGTATCCGGGCGTCTTCTTCGACCACCAAGACACCCCGGTGATTGCCAAAAACGCCGGAGTGGGGTTTAGTGGGAGAATTCGCCACCGTGGCGCACTCTCCATTTCGTGTGAGTGCGCCGCCACGGCAAACTAGTCACACATATCTGCACCTAAGATGTCTCGATCTTCTGGCGCGGAAGTCAAGGACCTCCCTACTGCGCATTAAAAAGGGTATGTCTTGTAGAAATACCGAGGGTGCAACAAGCGGCTGACCAATTCATTGAGCATACGTTTAACTTCCCAATAACAACGGCAACGCATTTCTGGCACCTTTGGCCTGCAAATACTTATGCGCTGCCGTGTCACTTCCCATTAGGAATCTGTGGACCCTCTATTGCTTTTTCTTCGATAAAATGTTTGTACTTTATAGTACGATTGTTAATTGTTTATGACCTTCTTTGGATTTAAATCCATATACTGATTAATTGTATTAGATATTATAGAACCGTTAGCATGTCACAACTACAATTTTTAATTGAACAAGTACGTGTACGAAAGAACCTTTAGTTTTGACTTTTTGTTGAATAAACATGGTCAGTGTCGCTCCTATCTATTGGAGTTTCTAGTTACTTCTCAAATATTTTAAAACAAGATAAAGTAATTATTTCAAAACCTAAAATATACTTTTATTGTAAAGTGTTTTCTTTTGGCAGCTGTCAATTACGACAAAGTTAATTTAAGTAGCGACAAGCACGTGTAAATATTCAAGCCAGAATCTTCACTACTTTTTTTTTACTTTCACTGAGCAGGTACGTAAGTTACAATAAGTAATAAAGGAATAATATGAATGAGTTTTGTTTAGTCCAGTCAATTTAGGTTTTATCTGCGGAAAAAATTCTAGTGAGCTGAATTTTTGTATACATCTTTATTACGGATTTGTAATGAAGATGTGAAAAATCAACATTGATATAAAGTTAGCTAAAAAACTATAAAGGTCAAAAATTTTGCAAATATCTCGCAATCTATGATCAGACGGTATTATTCCTCGAGCTCAGAGGTCAATAAGATCATTATAAAAATTGTTTGTCGTGAAATTGTCTAGCGCTTAAAATGTCTAAAATGACTGGACTAGTTGTCTATTTAATATTTACTTACATAACTAAACTAAAGTGGAATAGAGCAAATATTTTTAATTCCAAACACATAGGTAAGTACACAACGGTATATAAGTACTATTGTATAACCACACCCTATGATCATGATCAAGTTTTAGATGAAATTAAGAATAATAGGCAGGAATATATGTGATTCAGTGTACTCGGCTACGTAAATCGGCGAATAGCAAGAACAAAGCAAGTCGTCATCATAACCTACCCTATATTTAATTACGAGTAGGGACACATATTTTAATGATTACCAACTCGACTTTGATGTTTTAAGTAAAATATATATTTTATTAATGACGCTTTCGAACTCCAATCAATAAACTGGCACATTCTGATATGTACCTTAATTTTATATTTTATATTTGTGTCTTGTTAAAAATGGTTTATTGGCATTTTAACATTTTTTTTTAACAAAATTAATTACTTTTGTAATAAATTATGCATTAATTGATGACTACATATAAAATAATAACTTCCTTTACTAAATTCGTTGTTACATTAACAGACCTCAACAACAAATCGAGCTAGGAAACGAGTTTTATTAGTTTCTATTTGCGCTTATAAATATTTGGTGTTTTGAAATATCTAAGTACTTTACGTGTCTTAATTAGTTTGTTAATATCAGGGATATAACATGCTGTGACCGCAAGCGAGGCACCATTAATTGGTGGAGTCATCACCGTTGCGGTAGAACTAGACTGAATTACAACTACAATCTACACGGCTATTAACACTATTGCTTTTATCATGCAAAGAATTTGAATGGGCCACAACAAATTATAACAACAACACAGCAAGGCCCAACGGCTGCAATAAAAATGGAACTAAGACCAAACAAGGGACGGGCAATATTGATAAACAAAACTAAAACAATGTAAGCAAGTGAACGGGACTATAAAAGTACCATTAAAGCGGACACAATGGCGGCGGACAATGCGTTCCAGCTATGGACTAAAAAAAAACTTGCCGCGGCCGTACCGAGGGTGCCGACACTGCCACACAAAAAACACACCCGTCCGTCAAACCACACCGCCCGGCAAACTGTTACTGTTCAAACTTTAATACCTGATGCTCTAAAGGCGACAACGCTAATCCAGTTCTCAAGAAAACATCCAAAGTTTGATACACTTTAAAACTTTTTTCCGAACACGACACACTAAGATTAATAATGGTTTAAACACTAGTTACGATTACGAATTATGATAATTACTCACAAACTAGACTAGATGATACACTGACTAGGATATTTAACTATGAATAGTGATGTTAAAAAGTTTAAAAGTAGTCGAGTAAAGTCCGCGAGTGCGTTGCGATTTGTAGAGCGGCGACAGCAGCCGTCTACGGCGCGCACTTGGAGGCAACTGACAGCTGCTGGGCAACGTGCGCGCGCAGCACGTGGCTCTGGTGGAGGCGGAGCGATGCCAATCTGGAGACTGCCATTGGTCTACCGGGCCCTTTGATCAGCCGCCGACGACTAACTACATCGCTCTGCGCCTTAATCTCGGTAGTAACGTCCTTTTAAAACAGGTAATTTTATTACAAAAATGTGGATACTTTTTATGGTCAGTCGAGCAAACGATGCGACCGACGCGGCAAAGGGCCCGCGGCCGATGTTTCCACATGCACGCCGCGCTCAATGCAATCCCGATAATACGTTAGCGGGTCAGTTACGCAGTTTCGGTCAAAGGATAAAAGGCTACACGACTTTTTTGACACACCAAAGCATTTTGTAGATTCTACGCATCTCTTTGAAAAGCAGACATCAAAGACTATGAATACCGGCGTCCTATTAAATCCATTTCTATTATGAGTGCTCAAATTAAATATTCCGTAATTCAATCACGCGATCGAAGACTCTTTGAAGAGTTCTATTTAAAGAGTCTAGCTAATATTACTAGTTCAATCACGGCTTTGATCTTGTAGACTCGCAGATTATGTACCGAAGACATATTACTTTTGAGTTACAAATATATTACACGTAACCGACGTCAATGATATCGTACCATCGATTTACAGTTACAGCCATGGATAAACAAAAAACAATCTGTTTTGCGAACATTGGTCCATGTGATATATAATTTTTATGAACACCTTTTGTATCATCATCACACTTCATATAACTTTGATTAGTTAGTAAATAAGATTGTGAATACAGTAAAGCAACGTAAGAGTGGAAAAGGGTTTAATGCAACGACCACTAGTCGTATTGTCGTTGGTTTAATGCGAACCGAGCTGAAGATGCACAGGCGTAGAGTCGCAACGCCAGGCGGGCACACGCGCCCCCACATATAATGTCAAAGGGTGAGCGCGCCGCCTCACAAAGCGTAAGTGCAACCACTAAAAGCCAATCCTAAGTTTTATTGATACACATTGTATTGCGACAAAGTCTCCGTCGGCGGGGCCGCACTCACCCCACGCGCCGCACAAAGACAATATCGCGACGTCAAAGGCCGGGTGGCGCGCCCGCCGCCCCGCGCCGCCTAAAGGAAATGAAAAATTAAATTGTCAACACATTTAATATCTGCGAAAACGTGCACGGCGCCGCCTTTGAACGCGCCTCCTTTGCGAAACCTCCGCGGCTCGGCTTTAAGTATTAAAATTTCAGACGTAAAATTGAAATTCAGTTTAAGTTTAATTAGACGTCGCTAGAAGTTCGAAGTCGCATTAGATCAGTAGCGCTAATGAGCCCCGCGCGGCGCACACGTCACAGGTGCGGGGGGCGGCGCGGCCCCTCGCGTTTGATCGCCGCCGCCGCTTTGACAATTATTAAAATTTGCCTCGTACCTCACGGGCCTCATCTTTTTCCGTCGCCTCGATTACGCCACGGGTTTGTCTCATTAGGGCTTTTGTATGGCACCGCGGCGGGGTTGGGACCGCTCGCGCCGCGCCGTTGTCTCTTTGCGATTAGCTCGCCCGCCGGACGCACTTTGACCCTCGCGCGCTCAAACGATAACACTTCTGTTAGCCGATACTATTTTTTGCCAAAAAGTAATAGACTTTTGCTGGGCTTTAATACGCGTGCAGTAAATGTGGCGTATTGTTTGGTCATCCGTGGCGTAATTGCCCACGGTATATCGCGGTAGTTTGTCGGCAGGCGCGGGGCGGACCTGAACTATGCGAGTTGTGAACACTCGACACCCCTTTATTACTTGTGCGCTTTGTGCGCGCACTATCATCAAACACACGGCTCGAATTAAAACTTTATACAGCGACAATTTGTCTGCAGTACGTTTTATTGGCGCCCAACGTGGAGCTCGTACAAACAACGGTCATACTCCGCTCGGCTTAACAAGCATTACTTAAATGGTATTTAGCACGCTATGGGGAGATAATTATGAGAATGTATTTAAAATCATACGGCATTACACAAAGGTAATTCCGCAATTCGAGACAAGTTATCACAACACAAGGCTGGTATAATAAGAGAACCACGCGAAGACGTTTTAAATAAAGCTCTGTGCGGAGCAAAGATAAAAGGGAATTTGCGCTGTTTGTATTAGTAAAATAAAATGCGGCGACGCGGCACAGACCCACCGCCCGCACACCACGATGTCACGTTTTTATAATAGCGATAAGATCATAATTATTAATATAACCGGAGGACTGCCTGAGGGGCTTTACTTTTCTATAATCTATAACACAAAAATAAATCGCAAAATGTGTTGGTAAGCAGATAACTCAACAACGCCTGGACAAATATGAATAGCAAAGAAATGTATTTTTTTCTATTAATGTTTATTAAAATTTTGAATCATTTCAACTTTATATATATGTAGTTCAGTTAATAAGTTGTTGCCTATTGTAGGTCATGATTTAAATCCCCATGACCTAAAGAGGTGGGTAGGATAAAACATCCAAATATGCGATACACAGTGCATTGAAGAAATATATACAAATTGTAAATAAATTATAGTATGTTTCCTTTACTTACAAACACACCTAAACGATGTAAAAAACTGTAAGATGTAGTTATCTTTTTAACCCTTTGACCATCAGAAACGCCTTTAAAAGCATCACAAACAAAAGATTTTATCTATTGTGTCTGGATGCCAGGTGATCAAAGGGTCGTATATTTAAAAAAATGCAAAAAAGTTTTATTTTATTTTATTTATTGGTCTACTTACATCTATGCATTATACCATAATTTAACATATATTTTTTACCTTATTGCTAAATGCATAAAAGAATTACAAGTAGACACCACTTTTATTTACAGTGTTAGCTTAACTAGTGGAAGTATGTAGCAATTGAACTCAAATGTTTTAATTAATAATATTCAAATCTTACTCTTTCCACCCATGCGAGTTGCAAAAATTTAATTTTTCTGTTCTAATTTAAAATACAAATAAGAACCAAATTAATTATTACGAAAAGCTATTATTTATTGAAACCCTACGAATGTAACTGAGGTAACTGAGTCTCGAAATATATCAATTAGGTTATATATAAGTAAATCTGCAGTTTTTTTTTTGTTTAAATGCGTTTCTCAATACATGTCAATATTTGGCCAATAAACTACCACGCTACGCCCAGTAGGTGTTGATGGATTCCAGCTTCATTTCTAGGTAGAATTTACTACGACCAGATGGCGCTCGACCGCAAAAAAAGTTGAATGAGATCTTTTGTCTCCCGTGAAGAACGTTTGTTTGAAGGTGTTCGTGCTTAGTCACACGTGGTGATAAGAATAAGACAATAGAGGGACAAACAAGCGGAGTGGACACGCGCTTGACCGCGTCTCCGGCGCGAGTCGCGATGACACAAAGCTCTTTGTAGTGCCGAATGCGGCCTGTAGCCTTTCATCTTCCGCCGTGCTTCAGTCGAAACTCACGCTAGGGACGCTCACATGAGGAAAATACACATATTGAAATTGATGAGAGTGTTGAATATTAGGATGAAAAGATCCAAATATTCAACACTCTCATCTTAACATTATTTGATGAACATGCGCCATTACATAAAGTCCGTGTGAAGCGCCCTCCTGCCCCCTGGCTTACCGATGCGGTACGCAACGCTATGGGCAGAAGGAACAAGGCTTTTCGTTTGTTTCGCAAGGAGAAATCTGATGACAACTGGCAGCGCTATAAGGCTGCCCGTAACCGTTGTAACCAGATGATCCGTACCTGTAAACGTCGCTTTATCCATAGGCAGATCGCGGACTCTTCTGCTTCCAATGTTTGGAAGTTTCTTAATTCCCTAGGTATTGGTAAGTCGAAGACTAATAGCATCCCTAGTACTGTTTCTCCTGATGAAATTAATTTACATTTTACTGACTTGCCCTTACTTGACATACAAACTAAAGCGAAATCTCTTGCACATATAACATCTCTTCCCATTCCAAGTATAGGCTTTAGTTTTGCACCTGTTTCCCAAGCTGAAATAAAAAAGCATATTCTTTCTATAACCTCTAAGGCGACTGGTATAGATGGTATTAGTCGCCTTATGATTGTTCCTTTATTGGGATTTATTTACTGCCTGTCATCTCACATATTATAATTTTTTCTCTTGAAAATAGTAGTTTCCCCGATGTTTGGCGTAAAGCTCTTGTTCATCCGCTTCCTAAGATATCTAATCCCTCTTCTCCTAGTCACTTCAGGCCCATTTCTATCTTACCCTTTCTTTCTTCACATTTGACACAGAATAATTTGTTTAACCCTTTCCAGTCCGGTTTTAGAGCAGCTCCCAGTACTTCAACTGCTCTTATTAAAGTAACTGAAGACATTAGAGAGGCCATGGAAAATTCTAAACTCACTGTTCTCGTCCTATTGGATTTTTCCAACGCCTTTAATACAGTAGACCATGACCTTCTTCTCGCTACTTTATCTACTTTGGGCTTGGATTCTGCGGTGATTGATTGGTTTTCATCGTACCTGTCTGGGCGTCAACAGGCTGTTACTATAGGGTCTTCCAAATCCGATTGGAACTCCATAATTTCTGGTGTGCCCCAGGGCGGAATACTTTCCCTCTCTTATTTTCTATTTTTATAAATTTAATTACTATACATATAGATTGTTCGTATCATTTATACGCTGACGACCTGCAACTGTACATGAGTGGCAGTCTTAATGAAATTAATGAGGTGGTTGCTAAATTAAATGAGAATCTTGAACGTATATTTTGCTGGTCGCGTAATTTTGGAGTTACTGTTAATCCATCTAAATGTAAAGCAATCGTTGTTGGCAGTTCTCGATTAGATCTAGACAGGCTAGATTAAATATGTCGGATTTGCCGCCTATTGAGTTCGGGGGTTGTTCCTTGCAGTATAGCGGTTCGATTTTTTAATCGAACCGCTATACTGCAGGCTTTTGCCTAGGTTTACATCTTGACTCCACCCTTAACTGGACTGCGCATGTTTCGGAGGTTAGTAATAAGGTTGTTTGTTGTCTGAGGAGTTTATATCGATTTAAGTTCTTTCTTCCATTTTCAACCAAACTCGCTCTTGTACAAACATTAATTTTACCTATAATTGACTATGGTGATGTATGTTACCCCGACCTATCTGTAGCGCTGTTAACTAGACCATCTCCTGAATAATTGTATTAGATTTATTTATGGTCTTCGTAAATATGATCACATTTCCTTGTACCGTTGCCAGCTTAAATGGCTCCCTATCAGACAGCGCCGGAATGTTAGACTACTTTGCACTCTGTACTCTATTCTTAATGACCCTCTTTCCTCCTATGTATCTAAGGGAAAAGTTTCAATTTCTGTCCGAAACTCATAGTCGGTCTCTTCGCTCCTCAGACAATCTTCATATCTGTACTCCATTACACCACACCGGCTTTCTGAGTAAGTCATTTACCATACAAGTAACTCGGCTGTGGAACGAACTGCCTCTAGATATAAAATCATCTCAATCTAAATTTTCTTTTAAGAAAAGAGCGAAACTCTTCTTCCTTCAAAGCAATTTGTAAGGTTTTAATTGTTATTTGTTCTTTTTAATTTATTTATTTGTCCTAGTATCACATTTTTTATCAAAGGTATTCATATATTATATTGCATTGCATTTTTATTCTCATTTTTATTTTGCATTTTTTTTCTTTATACTGATTATTATATTTGTGTATGTCATAGTAGTTATGTATTTAAGTATGTTTTTTTTAGTCTATTGCTTATTTATTTTGTATTTGTATGTATCTTTGTGTATATCTATTATATAACCTTTATTTATTTTATGACATATTGCTTTATTTATTTTTTATTTGTCTCGCCGCGCCATTTTGTTTTTCTTTCTGTATACCCAAAGGTTAACTGGCAGAGAATGCCACTCGGCATTAAGTTCACCTTTGTACATTATATTATAGTGTGCATTAAAATTTTTAAATAAATATTCATAAAACATTGAAATAACATAAAATGTAAAAAACTAGAAAATACGTATTTATTGCAACGAACTAGTTTCGTACCATATAGAAAAATTGTAAGACACTAGAACTCACGCTTTCATTGCAACAGGCTGGTTCCATGAAAATGGTAAAAAACTTATCTACTTTTATTCTTTAGCATGGATTTTTTGCTACCGCAGATGACCTTCACAGCTTCATCGGGTCAGTAGCGAGCTTTTTTCAATCTAAGTAAAATATGGAAGATTATATATTGAAAACAGGACTTTACCTCTCTCTTCAACATATCGCAGTCCACTGCTGGACATAGGTCTCCCCCATTTTGCGCCAGATATCCCGGTCCTCCGCTTTTCTCATCCAGGTCCCACCAGCGACCTTCCGCAAGTCGTCGGTCCATCGGGCCGGAGGGCGTCCTACGCTACGCTTGCCAAGACGCGGTCTCCACTCCAGAACTCGACTTTACCTATTGCTAGGTTAATGATAAATGTACATTGACAAGAATGCGCAAAACGCTATAAAATCTATTTTGCAGTAAATGTTTCCAGAATAAAGCATATTTTTTGCAAACGTTACCAGCCCTGGCACTATTGCATTCCGTTTGATGTGAATACTGTCCTTTGACGCTTTACTTATTATTCCTTTTAACTAATGTTGTTTTAAAAGTGCCCGGTACACTTTTAATTTTGCTCGAACGCAATTAACTACTTCAACGTATTTCCCGGAGTTATTTTCTTGTATTAAACTGGATGGTACTGCTTGGAGACAAGATAGAAAAAAAAAGTTTCCCCCGTAATCGGGTGACATCCCTGGCGCTAGTGCATTCCGTTTGATGTGAAAGAGTGTCCCTTGGCGAGACGCTTTTCTTATTATCAACTTGCCCGTGAATTTAATATAAATATCATCTGCTTTGACTCGCGCAGGGAAGTGCGCTTTTACTTGAGACATTTCCGTGTTATCGTTTCGAGGGGTAATTACGTACAAACGCTACAACGCTGCTTTAATTATTATCAATTATGTTTCATCTTATCTAAGCCTTAACGTTGAACGTCGTCCGGCTCGAAGGACCAACAACTTGCAAAGGTCACTGGTGGAAGATTAATAAGACAAGGGAAGGACCACGATATCTGACGCAAACTGGAGAAGATCTGCAAGATATATGTCCAGTGTTGGACTACGACCGGTCGAAGAGAGTGAAAGATGTAACATATTTAGTCATTTAAGTTATAATAGCATTACAATAGTTTTTAAAAGTGTGTCTTATTAGTGCGCTATTACATTGTCTTTAACTGAAGGCAAGTATCAAAAAAAATATTGTGATTCCCGGCCTCCAGTAACGTAAAGTAAATAAAATTTATTGCTAGAAATTATAAAAATATGTATCTAAATATATTTATAGTTTCTAGCAATAAATTTTAACACAATTTCATCCCCAAAAAAAACTTAAAAATACATATTGGAATTTTAAATGGTGATACTCCGCGAATGTGTGTGAATCAAACTAGCAAATAGAATTATTAATCATGCTCAATAACAATAAGTATAAATCGTTACACAAATAAATGATTATAAGTTAAAAAGCCGAACTTGCCAATTATAATTATTTAATTATGCTAAATAATAATAATTACAACCCGTTATACAAAGTAATAATTAAATTATTTCCTATTTGACGTCGGCCTATTAATAGTCGACGCACCGGCGCATTACGAAGGAGAACTAAATCCTTTGTACACACCGGGGTTGATTATTGTGGTCTAATTAATAACGCAGCCGCAGAGGCCTAAGGGGTTGAAGTAACGGAAACCACATATGCATTATATGTTAGGTCCCAATATATTTTACGATTCAATTGATGACAAAAATATGACATAAATTATACTCAATATCTTATATTATAATTTAGTATTTCTACCTCTTAAGTACGCATTAATATTAAAATTATGCATTACTATGAAATAAAAGTTTTTAATTTCAAACATTAAAACCTATTTTTGCAGTTACGCCAGTAAGTATCAGACAAGCAAAGTTTAAAATACACACATATTGGAATCTACAATTACGTTTCCCTTACGTTTGTGTCATTATTGCACAAGAACCAGCAATATTTTTCATTTCGAACATATTGCGATATCGAATCCTAACTATAAAAATGACCTAAGTCATAAAATGTAATAACTGAAAATTAACGAGGAATTCTTCATTGATCAAAGTAAATATGTTTTTTTAGATGGACTGTCCTCTGTTGGCTGCAGTTGACTCTTAGTAACCCTAAGAAAGTGTATGCAATGAGCTAACGGCGCCGGCGTTCCAGAGTGTGACTTGAACGGCGGCTTAAGGGTGGCTATGTAACCTAGTAATTTTCGGGAAAATAACGACAGTATACTTGTAACGCGAATAGGGACCGGTCAACCTATAGGGAGTCACAACGACGGTGGCCCTGAGACTTTATTTCTTAGGTAAACAATTCTATTTAGATGCACAATCTCACTCAAAAAGTGTCCGCTGCAAAACTGCACATCGCGTCGGTTGGGCAGAATTTTCATTCAGTTTCACTTGCCATAATGACATAGTAGTGTTCGTGCTTTTTTTATTACCAATTCAGTGTCGCGTTAAGGTCAAAATTGTATGTGTAGTGCGGCTCGGTCATATTTTGATTGACGTTTCTTCGTGTGTATCAAGTTAGTTATTTGTAAATTTAGTTAGTTTATCTCAGGTTTATTAAGACCTTTATAAATTTATTTTATAGGTAGTCAAAGGGGATTGTAAATGATTTCGCCACTCATGCACACTCGTTACTTCGAAATAGAAACAACAACGCGAGAATGGATAATAGGGAAAATTTCCATTAAAAACGCGAATTCCAGGATATTCGAAATCACTGAAATATTGAGTTAGGTCACATTCATTCCGTGTGTGCCGCGTCGTCTCCGATACGAAGTACGGGGCTAATGGTGGAACTGGCAAAGTACCCAATTGTCCCGCGGCACACATCCAGCCGCGATCGCGACTCGACTCTCGCCAGATTGAAATAGTAATTTGGGCGCGCACTCCGCCACGCTAAGTCAATTCACTCCGAGACGATACTGCGACGATGCTTGTCGCCACAATAGCAAACTCGTATCTTGCATTTTTTACAATATATTTGTTGTAATGGCTGAGAAGTCTGCTATTATAGCGTAGGGTCAACATGTCCGTATGTATTGGTCTGGATATTCTATGTAAAATACGTTTTTACAAAAAATACTGAGTATATATGGCTAGAAATATAGTGTATTAAAACTGGTATTTTAAAGAAACCAAGTGTCACATAAAGGATACTATTTATATTTGCATGCCTTATCTATATATTGCTGTCAAAAGATTTTTATCTTTATATTATCGCCCGCCCGAAATCGCTCGAACACAACAACCTTCCGTTCTGCGAAACCGGAATATGACAAGAAGTTTGCTTCGTTTGCTTTTATTTCATCAACTAGCAGGTCCGATGAACCGCATCAAGCCCGTTATTACTGTAAATATTCATATACCCATTTTAATTTAAAGAAGTTCACAAAGTGAACTCATGATCAACTGGATAATGAGGAATATTATTTTGGGTGTCTATGAATACATTTAAGTTTTTTTCTGTTATTGTTTTGTAGGTAGGTACCGACAGTAAATATTATGACAGGATTAGTAGAACTCTATTTTTGTAGCTCTAATCGCTCCCATAGTTGGGGGGTACTTACCCAATATCCAAAGTTGAGAATGCTTCAAGTCTAAATATATTTAATTTGTGGTACCGCCTTAAATTAAACTTTTGGATTTACATATTTAGTCATTTTGCTTAAAGCGTGTTTTTAAAATAGCTCATTGATTTTAATTGACCTTTTGAAATGGATGAGGAAACAGATATGCGCTTTTAAGGTTAGTCATCTGATACACCCATATACCATATACGTAAACCCATATTACGTTTTATTAATCTAGCTTTACAAAAATTACATTTATCAGATTTATGTTATTCGTAATCACAATTAAGTTAATCATAAAACAATTATTATAAAATTCTACTTCGGATACAAACACGGTTGGTATATTTACGTATATTGGTATATTACAGTTTTCAGTTACGACCTCTCAAGCGTGGCGGGCCGGTACACTTTTCTATTCTCCAGCAGGCAGATGTTTCCCGCGGATTGAATAGGCAATGCTGAACGCGATAAATTCGGTTTGCGGGCCCGGCCCGCTACTTGCGCCTACAATCTACATAATGCACGGGGCGGAATCGAGATGCTGCAGCTCACAGTCATCTTGGAGAAAGATGCAATGTGATTTGTTCCAAAATCAGATTACCACGATGTTGGGAGTGAATGCGGAATATAAAAATAATTGCGTTTTAAAGTACTGTAATATTCCTTATAAAAAGATTCGTATATATTTTATGTATGTGGAATACATATTTATAGGTAAACTTGTAAATACATTAATATTTAAAATAAAGTGCCAACTGCCCCTTTTAGGTCGTAATACACAGCGGGTTATTCCGCCTTTCGTATTGGACATAATATATGATATAATAATTAAGCGATTAAATATCAAGCATGACTGATGAGAAATAAGATGTGTATTAAAGCCTACTTGTAAAGGGTTTATAGGCCTTAGCCGTCCACGCGGGCCCAGTGCGGAATAGCCGACTTCACGCACAACCTATGAATCTCTTCGCTGGCCTGCGTAGGTTTCCTCACGAAGTTTTCCTTCACCGTTAAAGCGTCTGATAATGTACATATATTTATGATAAATCGAAAACACATTGGTACGTGGCGGGGGCCTTGATCCTGGGCCCTCCAGATACAAAGGCAACAGTACACGCCAATGAGCTCGCCGCTCTGGTGTATTAATAGATAATAATAAATATTGAGAAAGCAATTTACATGGATAAATCAATTATTTTGAAAATATTAGTCCCAACAACAACCCCCATGGCGGATCCGGGGGTGATCGATGGGAATAAATGCTGAATTCCTCCAAAACCGTAGAGCGGATTAAATTGTAATTCGGCACTTTTTTTGCAGAAATGACGGCATGACTCCGTCAATATTACGTTTATATATTTTTATCTACGACATTCATCTAGATTATCCATTCAAGAAATGTACATCTCCGATGCGCTGCCGCCTCCCGGCTTACGATTGAGACGGTTATCAAAGTAATAAGACGACAGCAGACGGAACTAACACAACTCGTCGTCATATTGCGATCTGCGAACGTCAATCAGTCGACGAGGTATTTGCGTAGCGACATCGGCGTTGGATATTATCAAAGTTGTAAACTGTAAGGTTGCGTACTGGGAACGGAGCCGGCGCTAGCATACGAAACTAATCCAACTTGGGCTGAACGCATGCCAAGCTGCACAAAGCCCCAATTCCACTAAAATGCGCTAATAAGTTCGTAATTGTGTCTCAACAGTACAATTTTGCACACATTCGTTCTGTTTTATGGCAGAATTTTAATTGGGTACACCATTAGACACTTCATTCTCCTATAAAGGATGAAATCGAGTCAAAAATAAGCATCTACTCGTGATTTAAAGTACATGCCCTAAATATGTGGCAAATCTATGGATAAAAAATCAAATATTTTTAAACCCTAAAAATCATGTAAAACACTTTGCAATTAATCGATAATACATAAATAAATAAATATCTACTGACATTCACACAGCGCCGTCTATTCCCAAGTTAAGCGTAAAGCCTGTATTATGGGTACTAAACAACGATAAACATACCTATATATATTTTTTGTAAATAAATTTATATTATACATAGAAAACACCCAGACTATTACAAACAGACATGGCACACAAATGTTTGTACTACCCGGGGATCGAACCTGGAACCCTTCTGGACGTCTCAACCGCAACACCAAATGGGTTGTCATACATACATATTACAATGAAAAAAAATGTTGACATAAAAATAATAATTATCAATTAATTTATGGGCGGCTATGGCGGGTTAATGGCGCGCGGTGTGACGGAGGGCGAGGCAAGCGAGCTGGGTGGGCGGCGCGGGCCCACTGAATTAAGTAGTACATCTAATACTACGAGAAATCTGATTAGACGAAACACTTAAATTACTAGAAATACTGAGGTATTATTTTAAAACATTTTAACAGTGAACTCTTTGCGGTGAATTGGTGATTACAAAAGTCAGTTACAGGCGGCCACTTCAAACCGATCAAACAGGGATTCTGCTCAGTTACTGACTACCTAGGTTAGTAAATTTTAGGAAAATAGCCAGGTTTGTACAAGAAAACATACAAAGCCCACCTCACCTGCTTTTGAAATTCCGTAGAACAGTTGCCGATATTATAAATCTATCTTGAAGATGCGTTATGGTGTTCACAGAAAAATACCATAGTCATGTTACATAAAATATTTTAAAAGACGCTTTTCCTAGTAAGTATTTTATTTTATTGTGTATCTGTGATTTGTGCAAAATGAGCACTTGAGACTCGAGATGTCTTTGAACGTTGAACGACGTTCTATTAAATCCTCGTCTCTGATCACAGATGTAATACAACCCTAAATTACCATGTCAATACCCATGCGTCGCCGATTTCTTTCGCGTTCGAACAAACGAACTCTTGAAGAGGTAATAAAACATTCAATAATTTTGTGATATTGGAACATATACAAAGGCAACCTGACGCCACTTCCTCGTACCACCTCCTGCAGATGAGGCAAGTCAAAAGGCTCACTTAACCTTAGCGAAACTCAATAACTTTCACTTTAAATAATAAATTTCCCTTTGAAGCTGGCCGAAGCCGACTGGGTGGGGGTTGCCATAATTCATTGCTTAAATTTAGGACATTAAACGATTGACATCAATCGTATTATTTGTTGGTTTTTGCCACATGATAGATGTTTAATGCCCATCTCTTGTCTTCAACAAGAGACATTTCCCATATAGTGAAACCGTAAGACACAAAGTAAGCCAACAAAGGTTTTATATCAACCACCATGAATTTTCCTTTTATCTGTAATGTTCTTACAAATATTTGTTCATGTACGTCGGTGGATCAATGGTGTGGATTGTTGTCCTCCTACCGGGAGGGCCGAGGTTCAAATCCCGCCACGTACCAATGTGTTTTCGATTTATCGAAAATATATGTACGTTATCCGACGCTCTTACGGTGAAGGAGAACACCGTGAGGAAACCTGCGCACGCCTGCGAAGAGATTTAAAGGTTGTGCGTGAAATTGTCCAACCCGCACTGGACGACAAAGGCCTAATCACCCTATACGGGTAAGCTCGTGCCCCTCGGTGGGGACCTTTAATGAGCTGATGATGATGTACGTATTCAGTTTGATGAACTGTATTGAGTTAAGATTTAAGATTCTTAGATTAATTAAAGAAAAACTATGTTTAACAGTGGACAATGAGGGACTGATTTAGGAGTATCTTAGTCAAATAATATTTTTTCATTAGGGGCCGTTCAAGTCAATTCCCAAAACAAGGTACACGCATGGCGATCCAGTCGTTGTAAAAAATGGTGCTGTTGAAGGAGTCGGTGGAATCCTGTAATACAGTCGATTGATAGCGAGCAGACAAGGAACAACGGCCGTTATTAATTTGCTGGTTCAAACGCTAACGACGGTAACTCGCTTTATTCGTGAAGATTTTTTTGACCTGGCGTCCTTCATTAAGAGAGCGTATTCTTATATAAAGGGCCGGCAACGCATCCCTGTGACCTCAGCTGTTGCAAATGTCCATGGGCGGCGGTAACACTTTCCATCAGATAAACCGCATGCTCGTTTGCCTCCCTTTGTTATATAAAAAAAGATATAATTAATCAATAGCTTAAAAAAAGAACATATATTTATGAACATTTCACATATTACCAACGTACACATGAACCACTTTAAAATCGCGATGTTACATACAAAATCGTAAGTAGTATTAATGAGTTTGCCTTTTATTGGCGACTCAAAAAAGAAGAGTCCTGAATGTTTTGAAATCACACAGTTCACATTAAGTACGTAGACGTGTAATACCTTAATAACAGCTAAAATATGTCACAGACATACGAAATAAAATAAAAAATAAATGATATCTGCAAAAAAAAATGATTCCTACGCCGTGCTTTGGCACCACAGACGTCTTTGGTTTCAAAGCAAAATATATACTTAAATACATGTTTAATCCTCACAAAGCCTCATTAGGCACTTCACACACCAAACGTAAGTCGTATTTATGAAATATTCAGCGAATCCTTCGCAAAAAGGAGTGAATACTCTCATTTATATCTCTCTTTGAACTTGAGGTGGCTTTTGCATTCTTTCTGCGTCTGCGTGGGGATCGTGTTGCGACTTTGTAATTAAATCATTCCTCCGGATTAAATCTCTCCTTTGACAGATATCGCCGTATCGAGCGGGGCCGAGAGCTCGTCAAGTGGCGGTGATGGCGTTCCATTTTTACTTTTTTTTATTAAAATCCAAATTGTAAAGGGGTTAAGAGGTTCGTGAAAGCTGTTCTTCCAATTATAGAATACTTAATTGCTGTTTATTTGGTAGTAGGTATTTCAGTTTTGTGACAAAATTTCATTGCAAGTTATTGACTTCAAAACTTATAATATAGGTCATCATCATTACACCCTAACGCGTCCACTGCTGAACGAAGACGTAATGACTGCCATGGGCTAGTCGTCAGCTGTCTTAAAGATCAGTCTGTGAGCTGTGTGGTGGAAATGCATTACGTTTAAAGAACACTTCCAATGTATATCATCCGATATGCGTATGAGGCGACTTAGGGATTTTTTAGTGTGAGTTCAAATGGTGATATGTATAAATAAGTGAAAATATAATAATGTAATCACCTTGCAAATTCTTGTTAAGGTACGCTAGGTACTTATAGGTACTTTATGTATTATAAACAATACAAGTAATGTTTCCTAGGCGCACCCTGTACCTCTCGAGGCTAACAGCCGACTTAAGCCAAAGGAATTTATTGTCTCGTTGACGTCCAGAGACAAAACAAACCAGCGACAATAGCTAATGGAGTGGAGCGGGAAACGCGCGCCGGAACCACCTCGGTTTGTTCATAATTAGTTTAATGCCGAGCGGGCGCGGCCGCGATCGAATTAACTAAAATTGCATTGTCAGCGGACCTCGTGCACAAACTAAGAGTTAAACGCAGCTCTCAGCCGCTCTCGTTATGCTGTTACCGAGTAAACCTTTTTGGTTTACAACTTTAATCAATTGAGCCCGTCCATTTCGCCAGTGCGATAACACGTAAAAAATATTGCATGGCTATACCTCAAATATGCAGTTCGATTGGGTATTAAGGGTGTGATTATTAATGTTAAAAAAAACCCACAGATTATGTCAGAGAGGATATTTTTAATTAATAACATCAAGTAAAGTAAAAACAAACTTAAAATAAAATAAAACTTTGTAGGTATCCATACGAGTAATACCTATAATGATTTTGTTTTATAATGAATCTGGATAGCTTCTAAAGTTTGCCACGATAAAATTACTGAAGATAGGGCCATACAAAACTCAGTACTGCAAACTTCATGTATGGAGCTAAGTGTTGGGCTGTTAAGGAGAACAATGAAAGACGATTACATGTTAACGAAATGAGATTGTTGGTTGAGATGGATGTGTGGTGTTACCAGAATGGATATAATTCGAAATGAGTACGTAAGAAAGCTGAAAGTGGCACCAGTGACTGAAAAGTTGAAAGGAAATAGGTTAGCTTGGCTTGGGCATGTTGTGTCATGGAGGGATGAATGGCACATTACGTAGCGAGTGTTAAATCTGCATGTGGATTGATGAATAAACAGAGGAAGGCCAAAGAAAAGGTGGATGGATTGTGTAAAGATGGATATGAGTGTCAAGGAGGTTTATGTGGGTGACACAGCTGATAGAGACGTATGGAAGAAAAATATTCACTGAGCCGCCCCAAAAGAATAATGGGAAAAATAACGGGAGGGCAAGAGAATGATGATGATGATACAAAACTCAGTACAGACGTATACTACTTTATTCAAATCAAAATTTCGTCTCAGTGGTCTCAATAGTTTTAAGTTTCGTAACTATGTAGCAACTGCAAAGTTCAACGTCCCAAGCATTCTAAGTTAAGCATGGATTCTAACATTTACATCCTATCATAATCTAGTACAGATACCTTAAGTACCGTCAGAATTGCGAGCAATTATCAGCAAGGCGCGTCAGTGTGCGCGTGTGTCGCGGGGCGTACGCTCAAAGCTCGCCACAATATTTATCGGCGGCGCTGTATCAATGCGGCACAAAGCTACGCCGGAAGCCCACCTCGCCGCGGCGCCGCGTGCTCCAGCCATAAGCGCAAGCGATTCTACCTTTTTTCTGACTAATCTGGTGGCAACAGATGGCCACAACAATATATACGTAAACATTGTATTTATTACTGGTACTAATGGTTCTTGCACTAGACTATAAAGTCTGTATCTCAAGAACCAGTAAATGATTGTCAAGACTTACTAGATTCTAAAGATTTGCAATATTTTTCTTTATGAACTTACCAGTTTTGTCTTGTGATAAGTTAATACTGTGAGTCATGAGAGAAGTTTTGTCTGTTTTCCGGTTGGTCCAGTGCGAGTTACCGAATGACTAGTTCCTTGTTCGAGAGGATGTATCGTTGAGAATTAGAAATGTGACTTAACGAAGCGATTTTAGGTTATGTTATACTGGGGAGAATATCTTATACCGGGGATAACACCGCGCGGAGCAGCTTGTAAAAAATATATTACAAATAAGCATATTATTTAATCAACACCGTAATTAAGATTAATTTATGGATCCACCCAAAAATTCCTACAATTTGTTTCACGTTATAAAGAAACACGCATTCATATGTTATCGAAAGGTAAAATATACTTTATGACTTTCCCATTCTTCTTGAAGTTAACGACCAATACCGTTGACCTTATTTCTATCACTGATTTTTCAAAAAAGAAAACAATTTATTCCTTTTTACATTTAACTCTACATGCAGCAAAGCGCATACAGCCGCTTAAGACTTGTGGCGAGCCCTTATCTAGCCCATTGTTGACTGCCTCTATCGCTGGATTCCTTTTTACACAGAGCCTTTGACGCCGGCCTTTGTTTGCCCGAAGATCAGAATGAGACACCAAAGCTGAATCGATGCGTTACTTCCATCTCTGCAGGCCGGCACACAATTGCTGCGGTCTCTTCGATATCATTTTAATATGTAGCCACCAAGAGTTTTTTTATAAAAGTATAGCTGAACCTCTATTTTAAATAAATGTTCGCTTGCATATATATATTATATTCTACATGCATAGATACTACTTTATTATGATGTTATATTTTGCTAACCGCAAACTATGGATGAGTTTTGGGCGAGGCAAAAAGGTAAATTTATTTTCCGAAGTAAATATTGACCGATTTAATGAAATTGATGAAAATCTTATGAATGAAAAAACAACTTTTTGTGGTTACAATTTGGTTGCATTTGAATCATTCTTGTTCTTATACTGTACTAGCGACCCTCCCCGACTTCGCATGGGTGCAATGCTGATACTTAATATACATATACTAAAACATTGTATATAAAGACATTATTTAGACATATCTTGTAGCGTTCAGCTTGCGTTTGCAATGTAAGCGGAAAAATGAAATTACAACATCACATTAGAAATCCCAAAAATATCAGTATTTTCCCACTAATTGATGGATATGATTACATATTAACATTCCTATTCAACCACTATCTATTTAAAAAATCACATCTAAATCCGTTGCGTAGTTTTAAAGCATACATATTATATCGGGACAGAGAAATCGACTTTGTTTTGTACTATGTGGTGATAAAATCCAAATAGTAAATCAATTGTGTCAAAATCACACAAATTTGTACCACATTAGAGGCTATTAGTGTTTATATTGTAACATACACTACATTAATGGTATTCTTATTGGTTAAGCACACGACGTGTGTCGTTTCCGAGGCATCCGACACTCGCCGTTATTTCGATAGCAGAGCCGAGCTTCACGCGTTCTCCCCCACAAAGGTGTATTTTTATAAAGGCAGCTCATTACCGCTTTTAATCTGATAACACACGTTTTTGTCGCGAGCCAAGAACACCTCTACATCTTGACTCAAAGCTCCCTTTGAGAGATCAAAGTGGGAGCAAATCGTTGGAAAGTAAAATTAAACGTACAACGGCAGTTAATAAAGGACTAAATGGCCGTATAATGAAATACCATCACACTAATTAACCGCAAGCAGAGATATAACAATCATTCATTACAGAATTCAATTTTTTTTTATATAATTAAATACAAACGACAAACCGTAAGATCGAGTGAAGATGCGAAACACAAGTTCCTTTTTTTAGCAAAAGGAATGTATTAATTTAAGAAAGGACTACTTGCTACGACAGGACTAAATATTTTTCCGTGTAAGTTCAATCAATTTCTTCGTTTATCTTATCTATCTCTACTTTGATTGTTATGAATCCCGTGATCTTTGAAGTGATTTATTCAATAAGCAATCTTGATTAGCTTTTCGTCATTACGAGTACCACACTCGCACCGCGAAACTTTTGTCATCAAACAAGACGAGCGATTACGAGTTCATATATCGTGACGTCACCGCTGAACCAAGTTTGAGCTGGGCGGGCAAGTCAAACATCTGGAGGCGATCGCGGTCTCTTTGTCGGCCCGAGACCCGAACCACAAATACTTGACAACCTTACCTATATTCGGGAGTTATTCTATGAATGATCCGAATACACATTCAATGAAACACATTTGTGGTAAGAAATAATTAGATAACAAGGTACCGTGATTAATATTCTAAGAAATATGTTATTATAAGTAAACAAACCTTTTCTATATTTTGTAGTCACTGGTTTTAACAGGGGACACAGGTCAATTTAAAACATAAACTCATGTAGATTTTAAATAGCTATGACTAACAGAATGTTATTTACTGTTCAATATATTTTTGATTTATTTATTAATTTATGTGATTACTGATAATATCAATAATAATGCAGATTATTATTTTATTAATGTAGAATTATTTATTTTAATCTTACTTTGCTAGCTTTCACCTAAAGGTCATACCAATTTCACTGTTTTTAGCATTGAGTTAAATAATATATTTATATCGATGGTATTTAGTTAATATTGGTCGAATGTACCAAAGAGTCGTATATACCTTTGATAAATACAAAGGGTACATAAACAAAAGTAAATTAAACTGGAGGTAGCCCTACACGGCAACCCTTTGTGCCTTTGATGTCGCCGGCTCGTCGCGCACTTTGATTGATTTCACGTTTTGTTAATTATGTCGGCGGCTTGTCTCGTGGCGCTCAAGACGAGCCGATGCATCGGTTCACACCTTGCCAGTCTTGCCACGTGTGCTCAAGGACTGGAGCCGCCCTTCAACGCGTGTTATAGATTTTTCACACCCGTAAGATGATTTGTCATTTTTACAGATTATTATTGACATGTTTATGACATATTAAATCTCTTTCAATATACTGACTGTGCACATGAGTATGATTTTGCATCACCCAAATCTGGTCAAATCGCAGTCCACCTACTGTAGTGTAGTGTAGACAACGGCGAATCCAGGGAGTGGGTCACGGGGGTCATCACCCCCCCTGAGCTATTTTTAAGTACTATACTAACGTACATCAACAAAACACCTTATAAGCTCTTAACTTGACTACTACTATGGCCCCTCCTGGCGCCTAGCATGGATCCGCCCTTGAGTGTAGACCTATGCCCGTTTACTTGACTGCGATATATTTAAGAGAGATTGAGAGGACTTTAGCGAATGCAAATATTAACTCGATGAACCTTAAACCGTACTTTACTGTTACAAAAATAATGATACCTCGATGTATTACAAAAGGCAAGCAAACAGAATCTACCTAGAATAACTGAATTAAATGGCCATTTTAACTATCAAATAATAGGCACGTGTGTGTCGCCTACTAAAGAATTCTGAAAATCTTAATTGCGTGCTTACACTCAACACACAAAGTGTGAAGTTCCCCACGTGGCTGCTGCACGCGACTCCTTGCGCGGTGCATTCCTAAACTCTGTGTTGTCCATACTAACCAGGGAAGTAAACTCAATACATAGTGTGCTCAATAAAACATTTCTGACTTCTATTAGTATGACTAAAATATATTCTCAAAGAATACTTTGTAAGCAAACTATTTTATGAATTTGACTTAAATAATTTACTTGTGGTCTTATCTCCGATGGGCTAATTAAAGACAGAATAGTCGTGGTACAATAGGCACAATTTTAAAGTTATTAAAGATCAATAAGTTTAGGTATACACGATTAAAAAATTAAATGATGGAGTTGCTTTCACAATAATTGCAAGCTTCAAATATAGAAATACGTTGACCAACTTAAATATCTTGCAAATAGCACAAATTTTAATGTCTTTAGAAAAAGGTAACAAACTAATTAGTGTAAAACGCAAGCGGCCGAGGTGCGAACCGGGCGTACAAGCGTGAAATTGTACAAATAAATAGCGGTAAAGATAATAAATTACAGGGAAATTGTTAATGATGAACGTGGGGGGCCGGGCGGTGCATTAAGCCGGCGGCAAACATCAAAGGGCCCTTTGACCGAAGCCGACTCCCACACCCCCGGCGCGACTTGCCTCGCGCTACTGCCAACTGCCACCGACTGTGTGAACTAGTGATATCAATTAATCAAACCTCTGTTCGGTTTGGCTTCTGTTTCGGGATAATATCCGTTTCCGGTGATCGTTACGTTTTGTTATGACAAATGCCGTGTTTAAATTAATCTTTATAAATCAACTGTAATAGCGTTGACACAGGCAGAATAAACATGCCATGAGTTGTTAGATGAAGTGTTTATTATTTTATGATCTTGTTAATCTTTGGTATACAAATAATTTTATTATAAATAAATATATTTTTGTAGGTAGTTGATACGGTAAACACTTATACCCATAGAAAAGTTTTATTTCGTTTTGAGCAATATACGAGTAATGATTTAACTTTGTGAAGGAAAGGCTTAACTAAATATATACGGTTTCATTATACGTCACTATCTATTATTTAAATTTAAGTATTATTGTAATACCTTCTGAAATAGCACTGTCGTTAGCTATAGTAATGCGTAAAAAATATAATCCATGATTAAATAAAGACTTTATTAATGGTGAGATGGCGGTCAAATGTCTGCCTATAAAGGATAAAAAAATAATAATGACGGGGCTTAGCATATGGATTAGCTTAAATAAATGTTATCTAACGACGCGCTCGCGGAGTCTACGACCAGATATGTTTAACGTTATGTTCTTTTAAAAATATATTGTTGGTTCCTAAAAATAACATCTACCTAAATATGTACACTGTGGAGGCTGGATGAGGAAAGCGGAGGACCGGGATATCTGTGCAAAATGGGGAGACCTATGTCCAGCAGTGGCTGCGATAGGTTGAAGAGAGAAATGCACTGTGCTGCAGTGTACGCTACTGTTACACGAACTATTTATACACTATTCCAAACGAACCATGTATTTTGATAAAAAAAAGTGTAGTGACGCAAGATCTGGTATTATATATTGCATTTTAAAAACATACAAAGCGCGAGTCGTGCCGGGATTAACAAGATTTAGATTAATAGATAGTACAAAGATTAACCTAAAACCGGACCATATAAATCAATGTCGCTTAGATTTTCAGCTTGCTTGGATTTAGATCCATTTTGTAGGATTTAATAAATGTATTACAGTCGATACGTTTTTTTTTGTTATATAAAAAAATAGAAAATCTACTGTTTATCGGAGTTTCTCCCCGCAAATCCATCAAGAGCACACCCAACGAGAAGATGGAAAGCACAATTTTATGTATAAGCATATTCTAAATCCGGTTTAACCTAAACAAATAAGATCAGAATGATTTTCCTTCAATTTCCGAGACCATTCAACCTACTTTTTATGACACAGTTGCTGTAGCCTCGTTTTTACAATAAAATTTTCGCACGTCCAACAAGTATTGACACGATAGTAAAATAAACAAACTCGTATTTATTATTCCTTGTTTACCTCGCCGGGATCAAACAGCGAATCGTTATATCAAAGAGATGGCCACAACCGCACTTGCGAAACTTTCAGATCTCTCTCCATTAGATTTTCTTTTATTTTAATTATGTTTTATACACTGCATTCTGTATTCTCTCGGACACAAACAACATAAATAAATCAATTTAATGGTATACATATTATGTTAGTTGATTACAAGATACATAAATGAAATATAAGTGTCCCTTTCAAATACAATTGCATAAATAACATTTTTTAAAATAAAACGTCTGTGTTATTAACCTACTAAATTACCTTTGACCCACTAAATTAGATGTCGTATTTTAAAGTTTATGTGTTATCATGACTGAGCATGTAGTATATGCGTATTATGTGAACTGTAGTTTTTTATTCAGCTTAACATTTAAGTAATTTTAAATAATTTTTATTTACCTTTTTTCACGACATTAGTCGACAAATAACCAAATCCTTTTTTTATTATCCCCGAAATTTGTTTTTTTAGTCCCATTGTCCAAAAAATTACATCTAAATAGTTTAGTTCTTTACAAATTAGGCTCACTTTGTCGCTGCTTTAGCGACCCTACAATCTTAATGGCGAATAACAGTATAAGAGCCATCTTACAATATAATTATTAACAGTTAATCGTGTGACGTCACGATCACAACTAGCCCTAACACCACTGGTGGGTAACGAGCGACGGTAGTCGGTGTGACGTCACGCGCGCGTCGAGTGCGCCGGTAACGAGCCACTCGACTGGCGCACTGCAACTGTTGCGGACGTCACCGCTGTTACACTTTAAATTGGATGGTTAGATGTAGACCACGCCTAACGGGGAAGATCAAAGAGCTGTAACTGGGACTTCACAGCTGATGTCGCCTCGAGAGCGCCGGAGTACCGACACATGGTCGGATTAACGCGACACCGCGAGGGGCCGTGCTCGGGAGTACACCATTACCTTTATGCACCAATGTCCATTGTTACAGTGAAAGACACTTAAATAAACTTCAATTTTATGGAGATAAGATAGATCTACTAGAGTTGTATATTTTATTATACAATGCTGCCTTCATCATAAAATGCAGGTCTTTGAGATAAACTTAATTTAAAGCATTAAAAGTCAAAGTCAAAATTCAGTTATTCAGATTAGGCATACAAAAAGCACTTATGAACGTCAAAAAGAATACAAAAAATACAATAAAAAAAGCTATGTTAATTAATAGTATGTAGATAACTTAACGAAGCATTTACTACGACAACTTGAGATAGCTTTAAAATATATATCCAGAAACATAGCCTGTCTGCACAGATGATCGTGAACTGGAGTAAGGTACTGAGGCACTCGCGGGCCCCAACCGCGCCCCGCATCGGATTGTGTAAAGAGCCCTTTTATCACACCTCGGCTTCACGCTTTCACCACCAACCTTTGATATACAGAACCCTTAACAATTATTAGACGTTTGACTTTGATTGTCTTGCAAGATCTTACTCTGGTTGTTTTGATTGTAGGTATGCAGCTTTAGATATAATATCTTTTTATCTCATCTCAAGTGCAATGCATTTAAATTCAAAAGCAGCTTTATAAAATTTTAACATAATACCTTTCTTGATGAGATGTTTATTTTTTTTTATGTAAAGATTTTTTTGAAACAACCATACAATCTCAGGGCAGCAGAAGGTCAAAAACTGCAGTTACAAGTTATATCTATTAGTAGGTATAATATTATCCAATCATGAATTCCAATTTTCCACGTCCAGAAGCACAATGCGTACTGTCTGTAAGAGGCCCTTGATGCATTTCGATAAGTGAGCAAACGCAACCGTTTGTCTGGAGCGACCCGCGCGGAGGGCTTACTGCCCTTTGCGGTGAATACCAATAAGAGAACTTACGATAAGTGCCCTCTGTCTAGGCACACATCCTCAATGTGCTGATTCTGTAGTCTTAAAAACGAACAATTTCAAGTTATTTGATTATGTATTAAGTTGGGTACATTTTAATTCCTCATATTCCGGTTATAAAGAATATTCATTACTCCCCTTAGTCATGCTGGCTTAGAAAATCTTGTCTGCATTGTAACATTACGGGCTGGTATATAAATTATTTAAATTTCGTTGACGAATATTACTACTTGGGATATGATGAGTAAGAAGTTCATCGGTAGTTCATTGAGTCTGTCTTTTGCATTATTTGGAAATTAAAGGCTTAATAATCATAAATAATGTTAAGAGATGAAAACCATTGCTTGCAATATGTTTAAAGCTATACTTAGAACAGTCAGTCAGAGTTAACATAATCACTTTGAAGATTGTTCATCCAAAAAATATAATTGCTAGTTTCTACTCGATGTCGGCAAACGTGGAAAAATATTGGATCAGTCTCAGTCTGCGGCATCAAAGTTGTTTAATCTTGAAAAATGTAAGTTCGCTCCATGCGGGCCTATTCTGAAGTTAGAGCTTCCGATGGGCAAGACAAATATCGAAGAAGCCTGTTCATTTGGCCAAATTTGAAAAACTTTAATGCGTTCGCGATGCGGGCTTATAAAATACGTTACATACATTCTTTCCAGACTTTAAAATACGAGTACCTATCTGTTTAAGTACATTTCTCTTACATATCTCATGTTGACATCCTGTGATTGATGGTAGTACAATTAAAAGCTGGCTTTGAATCATCGCCATGGAATTCCTTGTTCTGTACGGTTATTATAAACCTATGCAGTTGTGGGATGCACGGGCTACTGATATCATATACCGAGCGATACGTGTCTTAGCCTGTTGTACGGTTAGATAGGATGCGATCACTTTGAGCGTCGCCGTGACGCCGGCGCTCCGTCTCCGTCAAATTGGCGGCGCACAATTAATGGCCACCTAGCCCCGCTGCTAATCGACCGATGGAATTAAATGAACGGACTGCACTAATTGCCCGGTAAGACAAAGGGGCAAACACTCGCCTTTGAGCCACCATGTCTAGTGTCACTTGAGGCGTGCACAGACTCCGCAGAACATCTGATGCTCTGCGGGGGCAGCTGTTGATATTGAATCGAGAAGATGTTCAATCGATTATACTCGAACGTGCACCGACTAATTAGAAATTATTAATCGACGTTCGGTGCGCATTGATGAATTCTGACCCTGCCTAAAGTTGACCTCACGCAGATTCAATAGTCAAAAGGTGACTTTAATCCTCAATATTGACCCCTGTCGCGGATTGTTTGGTTTCTTTTTACAAACAAACGGGTACTCTTAACAAGTGATTGACGCATCAAAGTACAAAAGCTGCCGTTTCAATTTGCCACATGGGAATGTAGTTTGTTGCAGACTTTCGTTACAGATTTCCACCGCGGCCATTTAGAAAATAGAAAACAGAATTTGGTCACAAAAATGCAGTTTATCAGTAGAACTCTTCAGGGTACCGTGACCAGTGGAGATTGCGTGGAATGTACTCCAATTATCAAGTGCTGGTAAAAACACGTCCGCATTCCAGCTGCGGTCACTACCAATTGCGCACGTACATTTAACGAATGTGTGCAATATAAGGGTGCTTTTGTAACGTACAATAAATACTGATGTGTTCTCTGACGTATGTCAATACGTTAGTCATAACGATAACGCCTTATGGTATTGGACGAAGGTTGGTGGTTGAGGTGATTCTCGATTCGTGGTTAATTTGTCGAACTGATTATATCAATATCTTTTATCTTCAATGAAATACTATTTCATTGTTAATGGTTGTTTGTAGCTTTCTTCGTATCGTACCTATCGCAGTCCGATGTAAAGGGTCGCTCTAATTTAATGGAATCGCTGTCCTTTCCTGATCCAAACCTTGATTTATAAATTTCCGTAAGTCATTAGTCCATGGAGCAGAAAGACGTTTCAGGCTATGCTGTGCAAGATGCAGTTTCCACTAAAGAAGCCGTCTGTCCAATGATATATGTAGCCTCCTGCTACTTCTACTTATTCGACAAACTACGCCAGTAATTTAAGTTCTTTAACCCTGAATCGGATACACACTTCCAAGATTTTCATTGGTCGCTGTAGCCCAAGAATAAGGTTCAATATGATGTGGGATCCATATTCCCTTGTCCAATTAGGGTTAACCAAAACATCATTTCTGATTTTATCCTTAAGATACAGCGAGGTTGGCTTGCTCCATTTTCCATTTTGTGACTTTGAACCTGTGGCATAATGCGAACATCGATTATCCGAATATCCGATTATCCGGACTCATTCGTCTGGCTCTAATTGTCAATTTAAAAAAGGTTTAATAGCGCAACAATGCATGTTACGACAAGTTTATTCCCGCGTCCGATCGTGTACTCCCGCTCTCATTTGTTTTCAGGATAGGTTTGTGAGTGTTGCCACCTTAGCCTTTTGTAGTTAGAACTAGCACTTTTTAGTATAGGTGAACGCCTTTTTAACGATATAGCCCGAAACAAATCTGATCTATAATGAAATTCACATGCGCGCTTGAGGAAGACGATGGGAAGTCCAACGTAAAGTTATAAAAAATCAAAATGAAATTCTGAAAATGCGTTTTACTTGGTTTTTTATAAAACAGAGCATGCGCCAGCATATCTGTACCTCCGTTAGTGAAAAAGCATTGGATTTTAATCAAAAACTTGGTGGTGATAATTCTTTTAAAGCGATCTGTAGATGGTTAGTAAGATTCAAATCTAGACATGGAGATTCAAGGAGAAAAGTTTTCTGCTAACGTTGCATCAGCCAACTCTTTTGTTAAAAGATTTTTTTTAATTAATAATATAGGTTATATATATTTCATTATATGTGTATTTTTTATTATATAGTACACATTGCTACTTTCTTACTTTGTTTCCTTTTGTTTTGCCGCTGGAAGAAATTTCATGTGAAATAAGCTGTCCTTTGTACGTACTTTCCATGTTTATTGTGTTTTGTCTTTTCTTGTGCATATGTTAAATAATAAATATGTAAATAAATATATATCATTATTTATCAATATAGCTCGGTTTTTATATACCGTATTATCTAAACTACACCTGTACATAATAAAACTTTATTATATGTAATTTAAATTTGTTTGATTTGCTTTGAAATCGATTATACGGATTTTCGATTATACGAAACACCCCTGGTTTTATTTAATCCGGATAATCGGGATTCTAAGTACAAACTTAATAACACATTGAAAAATATATTTAAGTTATCAATGAAAAATGAATATTCCTGCTAGGATTTTCATTAAAAGTAAAATTTTGACTAAAAAGTAATGAATTTTAATTGCTTTTTTATTTCATTATTGGATTTTCATACATTATATTATAGTCCGTGCAGACTGCAATAGTTCCCTCGCTCACAAACCAAAACATGCACTTCCAGCTTTCTTTTCTTATATGATCCAACAGTGTTTCCTTAGATCCTTTAAAATTCCGTAATTATTTATCATATATTTTTACAGTTATAAAATTGACCTTTATATACATATACAGTATATTATAATGTTATCGAAGACAGTGAAGAATCATCGTACACGCGAACTGTCAGTTTCGTGTTGTTGTCAGATTGCGACATAGGGCGTTCGGGCGCGGGCGGGCGGCATTAGGGCAGCGTCGCGTCTTCAGAGGGCGGCGAGATCAAAGGATAGGTACACAGTAACCGCTCCCATTGATGTCGCGCACAAAGGGAATTGATTGTTGCAAAACCTCTTTTTAAAAAAAGGAAGAGGGATTGATTACACTTCTGCTTTTTTATTACGTTTCGCGTTTTTGTTTTATTTAGTAGACAATATGAATACGTTTAAAAATGTTGTTTTATGTGTACTACATATAGGAGAAATGTAGTAAATAAAAACTAGGTAATGTGTAATAAAGTCCGTTTCTTTACAAGCATTTTAGTTTCCTCTAGGGAAGTTTAGTCATGAATATTTAATAGTTTCATTGTAGAAACCGTATTAACTAACTTTTTACTGCTAGAATCCCAGAACATTATTACTGTTGGATACATCCCTCTGTGACATTTAATGGAATATTAAGGCAAGCAGTGTTCCAATTATAATGGATTATATGTAGCAGATAAGAGTATGACTAAAGTACAGTAGGTTCCATGTTAAAATTTTACATTTTCATCCATTGTTTTGGATAAACAATATATGATTACTGATATAATCTTGTTTTTAGAAAAGAATAATGAAATGGTTACATGTTTTTTTTTAACTTTCATTTACATTTTAATATTGTAATGTTTAAGTAACTTCCATTTACTATTGAATTATTCATATTTTTCAATTACTTTTCAAATCTGTTAAGATATTCCTAAAACATATATGTACAGACAATTCTATTCTTCAATTTTATTTGTTACCTAGCACACATTTGAAGCACAGATGACAGCTGAGACATTGTGTATCAAAGTTTTCAATCCAAATTATGGATATTCAAATGCAAAGTAATACCAAAAAAAAATTCAATGTAGGCATACTATGGGACAAAAGATAATGATAATACTCATAAGAAGTAATAAGATAAATATGTAGTGTTAATACAGCTGTATAGAACAGGCCCATTTATGCACAACTACATATATTTCCATGTATGTTTTAATAAAAACTCAAAAAAATAGTGAACAATATAACTGGATGCACAATGGTCTATGGACAGACTAAATGCGATACCAACCCCACTAAAATAGAACATATGACTGGACCCATGACTGCTTGCTTCTGGATTCTTGCTGTCTGAATGAACATATTTATCTATAAATTGAAAATATTAGCCTGTGGGTTGGTCTTAGTAGGAATTTATTTTAAAAAAATTTTGATAAACATTTAATATTGATTTTAAAATTAATAACAAAAGTATAGCAACTTTTCTCAAGATATAAAACAAATGTTAAAATAACATATCATATTAACAACAAATAGGCCATGCATCAAACCTTCAAGTCGTAAAACAAAACGACAACCAAAGCAAATAAGTTTCAGGTCAAACAAAACTTTATGAAAGTTGCAGAAATAAGTTCTAATGTAGATTTTCATAATACCTACATAGGAAATAAGATTTTTTAAATAATTAGGTTCTTTTAATACATGAAAACACCTTCAGTAAATGAAGACAACACAATCCTAACCTTTCTATGACGGTGAATTATTTATAACTACAACTGTGCCCTGTGCTATAATAACTTTTTCCTTGTTTTAATGAATGAATTTTGAAATCTTAAACGTGAAGCAGTGAAATAAGTCAACAAAAGCGATAATTATAGAAGTCATAAATCTTGAAATAGGCTTCAGTGTCTTACCTCGTTGACACCTGAATCCCAGAGTGATCCCAGAGTTCGTTATAATTTCACACACTTATTTTATAACTTTTGATAAAATGTCAATGAACTCTTTTGAAAGTCAACACTTTTAACAAGTTTTTGAAGTATTCCAAAACACTTAAACGTAACAAAAACAATGTTTTCACATAGAAAACAAAAATTTATTCAGACGACTGACATTGCTTTCGCCATGGTGTTGATGCACATTAGCGACATCTATGAGCGCTCATAGAAACTATTACGTTGTTTTATTCCTTTTCACGCAATGAAATAGGCACCTAATCTTTCAGATTCCTTAGCTGTATAAATATTAAATAAATAAAAGAATAAATAAACGTTATATAACATATAAAACATAATAATAAAACATGGGACCATTTATAATAACCGACTTACCAAAGGTCGCAATCATCACAGCCTCACTGCTGCTGAACAAAGACCGCCTATGATGTTTTCCACGTAGACCGACCAGAGCCGTCTTTAACCTACTGGAGGCCCTGGGATTATTACAATAATAGGTCCCCTTTAATTTTGACAGGGGCTCGAGAAATCTCATGTGTACTTACATGGGGGCTGGGGCAAGATTACTACAATAATTCTTACTAAATTGATGAATAATTCATAATTCATTTATTCACTTCAATTTGTAACAGTGGTATAAAACTTACAAGTCATACATAAAAAGTAGCAGTTGTTATTGCTAGTTGCAAATTTACCTTTTCGAGGTGTAAGTGATATTATAAAATAGGTACATAGTTTAATTTCATTTCATAATTTTGTCCGTTTTTTAATTATAAGTACATTAACAATTGAATTAATAAATAAATATAAACAATTAATTTAATGAATAAAGATTGACAATTGAATTCATAAATAATAATAAACATTTGAATTTATAAATAATAATAAATTAAATAATAGGCCCTTGNCAATAAATTAATTCCTTTGAATATATATGAAAGCAGGCAGTAAAGGCCCTCGATGGCAAGTTCGACTAGTCTCTTCCGACAGTTTGGACTCTCGTATTTATTTGAAAAGTATATCAGTTCATTTCAATAGTCAATTCACATAAAGGTGGTATGAGAAAAAAACGCGAAGGAATTTGACTTTTAATAAAACAAAAATACAGTTTAAACATGCTTTATTTCAATACAAACACAAATTATAAGAATCAAATACAATCCAATAATAATAGTGATGTTATTCATATCACAAGTAATTTGGAAACAATACAAAATTAAAAACAAAGTATTACGTTTGGTTTATTTATCATGAATTATATGATACAAAACCACTTCAAAGAAAATTTCGTTCAGTTTCTGTATTGAAGCTACATCAAAAATAAAATTCCAACCATGTGCTGCTACATATACAATCAATAATTTAATGTAGTGAAATCTATCAATGGGTTTTAATCTGACCACAAGACAAAAAAAACCTTTTGTAGTTTGATATCTAGTTGAGCAGGTACAAAATAGCAAACAAACCAAAACTTAATAAAACAGCGCCTTGTGCGCCCTACACTACAAAAATGACTAAAGCAATTTGACTTTATTCCTTATAGAGCTAAACAATAAATACCTACTCAAACGCAAAACGATTACTTGAGGTATTCTTACACTAGAAACTTATAATTGTTAATTATTCTATATAATTTTAAAGTTTACGAGAGTGATGAATAAATAGAAATATTACATAAAGTGATGACGTAATGCCATATTTATTTAAATCGCATTACTTTGGCTTTAATATTAAATACTAAATACATTACATGCAAAAACTACCATTAAATTTTCATAAAATGACATTTAGTAAAGGGTTTACGTTTTTGTTACACATTATATAAGTAAAAGGAGAACATAATAAATTATATCATCATTCAGTTAAAACTGCTATTATTTTCTCATAATTATAGGAAAATTTTGCATGTTTAAACCTACAAGTCCAATTACTAAACCAAGTCAATATCCGTATACGCTTTGAATAGTTGGAAATTTTTAGATAAGCTATTTTTAATAATTATAGAATAGTTAACAAAAAAAAACATAAATGAAACGAGAAATTTGAAAACACTATTGATTAATTTTTTAAGTAATTACGGGAAATATAAATTAAGATGCTTAGACAAAATCAGACTTAATTACAATTGGAAAAGGTCTACTTAATCTGGTTGCCATGCCATCACATGTTTTTCCTACAAATCTATCAGCCTCTTCTAGTCATGCAGCTACGTTGCGCCCACTAAACAACAGACTTAGTAATATAAACTGCACAATTGTAAAATGTGATCAAATGACACTATTTATTAATAAAATATATTAAATTATGAAGAGATACTTGATATACTCAATTACAGTTGAGCAGAACATTAACAATATTTAACAGAACTATAAGGAATTATAAGTGTATTGTTCAACTGCAATTTTAATAAGTTATATTCAAGGAAGTACCATATAAGCATATTATAAGACCTAGGCAATGAAATGATCCGAATGATTATTATTTTCGAGATAAGATACTTAACTAAGGCCCATACTCTAATAACGCGACTCAAGCATTGAACTTTACTTAAATAGAGTTAGAAAAGGATGCTGCTTTATAGCGATATCCCTTTCTAACTCAAGTTAAGTTGGCCGCAGATGGCCTTTACAGCTTCACCGGGCAATTGACTTTGACGTTGACCGGGCAATTGGCGAGCGCAGATGGCTCTCAGCCTTTAAATTTACTCAACGAGCCTAAGGGCGTTCCCGAACGGGACTCGAACCTCGGCTAAGGGCGTTGCGGGGTGGTCAAGTAAAGATCAACGTCGAGTCTCGTTCAAGAATACAGGCGTAAGACATTAAAAACACCTTCATATTTATAAAAAAATATATGTTTTACTTGTTTAATGCTAATATTTTACTGTGACAATTTTAAGAAGTTAAATAATAACAATGATAAATTAAACATTCCTATTTAGCCAGAAACTAAGACGTTTATCATGAGTTTAACAAGAAAACAAAAAAAAAAACAAACATCGCATTAATTTGTACTCCAATCTGCGAAGTTGTCATAGGTGTTAAACAAAATCGATAAAACGACTGAATCCACTATCGTCTAACAATTCCGGCGTTCCTCTATCACAACTACTTGCCATCAGAGCCACTACTTGCCTGGTAAAGTCATTGGCAGCCAACAGAAAACTTTGATAGTCTTTCCAGTAAAAAATGTACGCCATCCAGTAACATAGAGCAGCTACTGTTCTGATAGACTTCGCTGTTGGCCGTAGATGGCGTATACCAAGCAAGTAGTTCAGATAGGAGCCATAGACTGAGGCTGGTGTTACCAACTACACTGTTCTTCAACAGTATTATACTGTTTTTCACTTAATTTTGTAAACTTTTTTTTCTTGAGAGATACAGGCTAAGGCCATTGGCTGAATCTATGTCCATTTGGCTTTAAGCAGTTTCCACTATTTTTTATACATTTTTCACTGTTGGCGGCAGATGGCTTTACCGAGAAAGTGCTCGGCGTCGTACTGTGCCGGGTCCCATAGATCTGTAGCGGGCGCGGGCTCGGCGGTTGGAGTCTGAAATAACTCGAAAAGCTCTCCCGTGCAAATCGTTTTTGATCAGACGGGCAATCAAATTGTCCGTCATTTTAACACCGGGCAAGTACCTCAGATGGCTTGAGAGACATAGGCTGAAGCCATCGGCTGATTCTTTGTCCATTTGGCTTCAAACAGTTTCCACAATATTTTGTAAACTTTTCACTGTTGGCTGCAACTGGCTTTAGCGAGAAAGTGGGTCAGATGGCCCACAGCCTATGTACACCAAATTCTTCACAACTTCACCTTAAGTAGGTAACGTATGCGTCCAAGTCTATGACATGTCTTATTTGTCGTAATCAGCTGGCTCCCATGTTGTGGGTATTTCGCAATGTTCTCTCAGGCTGTGGGCACGTTGTCGAGCCTGGCTACATACGCGTCCATGTCGTACTCGGCGTCGTACTGCGCCGGGTCCCACAGCTCGGTGGCGGGCGCGGGCGCGGCGGCCGGCGTCTGGAACAACTCCAACAGCTGCTCCGTGCCCATCGTCTCCATGGCCGCGTTCTCGCTGCTTATCACCGTGTTCGCCGTTTGCAGCTTGAACTTTTGCAGTCTGTAATAAATATTGGAATTTTTGTAATATAGTTTAACACATCAGACTACCCGTCAGTCGGCAAAACGCCATCCGTACACGTTGGAAATTCCAAAGTGTCGTACGAAGCGTTATGAATCCTCATTTTTTATTCGCACTGCGAAGCTGTGGAACTCGCTGCCGGAGTTTGTGTTTCCCGAAAGGTACAATATGGGGATCTTTAAATCAAGAGTGAATAGGTTTTTATCTAGGTAAGCGTGCTCCATCCTGGGCGCTTCGTCTGTGCTTAACATCAAGCAAGGTGGCGTCAAACGCAAACCTATAATTGTAAAAAAAAAAAACAAAACAAATATGGTCGCCCATGCGTCCTGGATAAACATATCTATTATAGTACTAGCTGTGTAAGAGCGGTATAAGATATTCTCCCGCAATTAAACATAACCTAAAATCGCTTCGTAAAGTCATGTGCGGTACAACAATTCTTCAAGACCTGTCCCAATCGGTCCCGCCATTTTAGACATTACCCAGTACAAACAGACAGACAAACATTTCAAAAGATATTGTTTTGGTGTATATACCGTTAGTATATTCATAATATGCATGAAGTAAAAAAAGATGTTTAGATTAACAGATCATGTATTGTAATAGACGGGCTCCATTGGATGAGAAAAGCGGAGGATCGGGATATCTGGCGCGAAATGGGGGACACCTATGTCCAGCAGCGGAGTGCAACAAGTTGAAGAAACATATAAAATTCTATTTGGATCAAGGGACACACACTAATAAAAATATAAACACAAATTCAGCAAAACACGAGAGCACAAATTACACAGATAAAGTTTACCTATTTTATGTGTCAGGTAGTGATACAAAAGGGCCATATATCGTTTGCTAGACAGCCTACAAAATAAAAATATAACAAATAATGTTACCCCATAATCTTCTCCTCGAGCGTATCTCGCGTGATAAGCCGGTACACGTTAACGACTTTGCGTTGGCCGATGCGGTGCGCTCGGTCCATCGCCTGCAAGTCCTTCATGGGGTTCCAGTCGTGCTCCACGAAGATCACTGTATCTGCGCCGGTTAGGTTCAACCCTAGCCCGCCCACCTGCAACACCAATTACAATAAGTAACAACAAACATTGTGTTTAATGACATAACGTCCATAACGATTCACAAGTCGGATCGTTACCAAGGACCAGTGTCCATTTTTTTAAGGTTCAAATTTTCTAAATTTACGTTATCCGACGCTCTTACGGTGAAGGAAAACATCGTGACGAAACCTGCGCACGCTTTCGAAGAGATTCAAAGGTGCGTGAAGTCGTCCAACCCGCAATAGGCCCGCGTGGACGACTAAGGCCTAATCACTCTATACGGGTAGTATATCGGTGGGGACGTTTAATGAGATGGTGATGACGCAGTTTTTTAATTTATTTAATACAGTTTTAGTAGCTGAAGATGTAGTTTATGAATGTCAAGTGAAGTTACCACTGGTTCGGTCTGTTGTTATCTACTGAGAAGAATTCAGCAAGAAACTCAGTAGTTATTCTTTTTATTATCTCATTACACCACATGCGTCATAAATATGTTTCTTTTTTCGGAATGAATTGTCGCTGTTGGCCGCAGGTGGCCTCCACAGCTTCACCGGACAATTGGCGAGCGCAGATGACTCTCAGCGCAATGCCAATATGCTACTTTGAACACAAAGTATGTATCAACTTATTTATTTAAACTTAATTACACAGGAAGAAATGCGAAGAGATTCGAAGATTGTGTGTGAAGTCGTCCAACCCACACTGGGCCCGCGTGGACGACTAAGGCCTAATCACCCTATACGGGTAGGCTCGTGCCCCTCAGTGGGGTCGTTTAATGAGCTGATGATGACACAGGATAATTAATGCAAAAGACCAACTTAATGCCAAGTGGCATTCTCTACCAGCTAACCTTTGGGCATGCAGAAAGAGACAAAATGGTATGGCGAAAAAAAGTTAACTATAGCAAATATATATATATAATAAAAAAATAATAAGAATATATATACATGAATAAGATAAAAAGCGATAAAAAAGGAGAATTTAATGAAGTAAAAGAAAGACTTACAAGTTATTTTGATGGAAAAAGATCTACCCTTTTACTCAAAAGAAAATTTTT
>PQWD01000134.1:158529-170343 GCA_019425675.1 Leucinodes orbonalis
CGATATTTTCCTTCACCATAAGAGCGACGGATAACGTACCTACATATAATACACAATTAAGTATTGAAGAGTCTCACATTGCGGCGTGGGTGGTTGTCGCGTGGTGGCGTCGGTCCCACTGTCGCTGGCCGAGTCCTCGTCTGAACATTCTAGCGACACGCGTGGAGTCACTTCTGGATCACATCTGAACAACGAAAAAGTATACTGAATATATGATTTTTAAATTAAAAAATTGAGTGCGTTTGACTGCCATCTCACCTGATGGAAATTGACGATGCAGCCTAAGGTGTATCACACAAACTCAAATAATGCCTATTTACTCTAACCTTTAATACCCCAAATTTGTATGTATCGTGAAACAAAAACGCAGGAAGGCCGATGTGCGGACGATGAATGAAGAACGAACTTTTTAGTACAAATGGGTGGTATATCGACAACAAATAGGTGGAATCCCTCCCTACGACGAGTCGTCCGACTAAGAAAAGGTACTGGAGGAATCAAATTGTGCAATCCCAACACACACTCTCCGAAATGCAACCTGCAGAAGACGGACAGACACGATACTAAACGGCGCTGTTCAAGACTTCAATACCGGGTTTTATTCAAATAAAACGAAAATAGGCATTTTCTGGGCTTACTCCATCTTAGATCACATCTCTTCCATCAGGATAGTCTGTGTTTAAAAGCAAGTCACTTATAAATAAAAAAGCTTTCCCTGATAACCGATGATACTTCCGCAATGTGGTGAAGCATAGTTTGAACAGACATAATTTGGACCTTATTCAATAATAATAGAGACGAAAGTACCTCATAGATATGTTGTACAGGGAGACGTGTGCCCTAATGTATAATGTAAAATAATGGCCGTTATAGGCTGATAATGTTGATAAGAGTAATAATAAAAATAACAGTTCCAAATCCTCACCTAAGAAAAGCCTTCAGATTCACCAGCACCTTGTTGTTCGGACATGGCTCCCTATTGACCAGCTGCGCCAACAAACACGCCAGCGTATCCGCCGAGTTCTGCTGCAACTCCTCGGACGACTCCTTCTTGATGCTCTCCATCAGCGGCCGAACAACCGGGTTCAGTTTCTCGGGGACGGAGCGCAGGTTTGCACAGGCGCCCGCCAGTGCTGCTTGTACACTGTACAAGTAATTATCGTTGGTAAGATTTTATTTATTTATGCATACTGACTACAAAGGCGTGACGTCATAAGCCATTTGTATGAAGCGTTTTTGGGAAAGTCTATTAATGTATATTTAGAATTAGGAAACCACTCTGAGTAATGTCGGAGCCATTATTTAACAATGTTTATATATTATATATATACCTGAATTGCCTCCTTGTTATTCTGCTGTGTGTCTGCTGTTTATCGTAAAAGGTCAATAATTTCTTCCAACCTATGGCTACCTACTAATATACTAATCCTACTAATATTATCCTACTAATATATAACACTATATCTTACGAAATATGCAGCGTGTTTTGCTCAGTGGAGCACTGCGTGACGGAGGACTGGAGACTCTTGCGGCGCTCCTCCAGCGTCTGCGCCACACGTTTGGTCTTCATACCCGCCACCAATGGCTCGCTCATTTGAGTTAGGTGCAGAACCTGCAGATTAAACACCATAACTATTGTAAGAAACGATATGAAATGATAAAGAATAAAAGTTTAATTTTTTAATTAATGCTTATATTATCAGCAAAATTCCTACCAGATATTTAGGCAGGTTTACAACAGGTTTTTTTAGTAAAATTGAATACCTCGTAAACTCATTTTACGTATACCTATTGAATAATAAAGACTTGCATAATATCCGGTGATTAACAAGTTTCCAAGGTATTTATTTGGCGACGTTTTTAACAATACCAATCAAGGAAATATTTAAAAATTGTATAGAAAACATTAGCTTCATACCAATCATTGCTTAATAAATGTGAAGACTAAAATAGGAGTATGTCATTAACTTTTATGTTTCCTACATAATTTAGCAACATACCTGCTCTAATCTGAGAATGTTGCTTAACTCTTCACCATCCACGGGTAACTTGTAATGCTTCATCATCGCATGTAGGTCGCGAGCCTCTTGTAATATTCTGTAAAAAAATACCATAGACTTAAGGTCAAGATAATTATTATTTCTACGTGATTTAGTTATAAAAAATGTGTAGTTGATCACCACGCAATGAAACAATGATCAGACATTGGATAGGTGATAAAAACATATTATCTCGGGTACTTCTGTGTTTCACAATAATGTAGGTTGTGACTAAAACTCCCCACGACTATGTTATAGGAAGATCCCTGTACACTGCACTTGAAAGATAAAGGCTTTCTGATTGTCCCCTGATATCCGGGAGTTATTTTTTTCCTTTTATTTTACTAATTTCGACCAGTTACTTCAAACTAAGAAAGATCAAGAAGACTCATGTTTGAATGCTTACGTAAAATCTAAATATATGAAGGTTACTGACCTATTGCAGTTCAATGCGACCTCGTCGTAATATAGAGACTGGTTGAGAGCAGCATGAAGCGTGCTTATCAGCAACGGAGGCGCGAACGACTCCACGGCTTCAGTCTCTTGTTTCTCATTGTTCTGTGAACGTGAAGTTAATGCTTTCTATAAGACATTGAATAGGTATTTATAAACTCTATTGGGCATTATAACTAAATAAAGGTGGTTTTAACTTGGGTTTATAAAGTAGACTTAAATTCTTATTGTTTATTAATAGTATTCAGGTCTCTCTCTCTTCAACCTATCGCAGTCCACTGCTGGACATAGGTCTCCCCCATTTTGCGCCAGATATCCCGTATTCAGGTGTATTCAGGGAGGTACTGATTAATTGTAAATTCAAATATTATATTGCATTTCATAAATACTATATTCTATACCAGTTCATATTGAGTATAATATGTAATTTTATAAACAGGCTTTCGCTTGTTGCTTTAATCGCTTAAGCCACCAAATCGCAAGCGCAGATAGCTCTGAGCCTTTAAAAAATTAAAACGAAGCAATCTACTCAGTCGCCATTTGTAATAATACCCTTGTTGATTTAAAGTTGTAAACCCATGGCGTAAGTTTGACAGAAAGTCTATTTTTTAACCCTTGACCGCAAGTGACGTTTTAAGGCGCTAGACAACAGATTTGTCTGGATAACCCTTTGATCGCTAGGATTCCAGACACAATGAAAAAGATATTTGCCGACCCATCTGGTTTTATGGTCGAGACGTCGTCTGCTACACCAAGGGTTTCGGGTTCGATCTCCGGGCAGTACAAACATTTGTGGGCATAAACATGTCTGTTTGTATTAGTCTGGGTGTTTGCTATGAAACAAAGAAATATATATTTGTATGTTTATCCGTTGTTTAGTACCCATAATACAGGCTTGACGCTTAACTTGGGGCTAGATGGCACTGTGTGAATGTCAGTGGATATTTATTTAAGGAATATCTCGCGGTCAAAGGGTTATAAAACTACTCCACCGATAATGATATCCATGTTAATGGTGTATGACAATATAATAAGTATGTCAATATAATACCTGATGTATGGGTGGCGGGCCGAGACTACGTCGCGCCCACGCCGGACACCACCAGCGCCGCCACCAGCCGCTGCAGCGCGCTACCCGACCGCAGGTACACCACCATCACCTTAACAATATACGTACATACATGTAACAACATGTGCCCGGCGGTATAAGATATTTTCCACAAGAAAACGTACACTTGTTAAAACAAACTTAAACTCAAAAAATCCTTTATTCAATTCTGTCTTTACAAGATGGCTTTGAATCCGGTAGTCCGGTTGTGAGTTCGGTTCAACTTAACTTTATTAACCGAATGTTACTACCAAATAAGTAGCAAAACTTGCAACCAAAAGTTGCAGTAGTCCAGTCCAACCGAACTAACAACCGGACTACTGCTACTAGAGGCTTTGAATCGTTGAAATTAAAAATAAAGTAAAAATCTACTTTGTATCTACCACCGGTTCGGAAAGTTGGTTCTGCTGAAGACTTCGCCAAAATACTCAGTAGTTACTCTTATGAAACACCAATTATCTATTTTTAAACATTTTAACTTATTTGAACTTTTATTACCTTTGTATTTAAAAACATTTTACGAGTATCTTTACCATACATTTTTATCCATAAAGTTAAAATCAAAAAATTAACTACCTAAATTGTAATAGCCTTTCTTCAAAAGTTAAGATTTAACTTTGAAGTTTAATTAATCCAGAGTATCGGCTTACTCTATACCAAATTTAATTAAAATCGCCAAGACCGTTTAGATAAGAACGCGAGTCGTATACTATGAATAAGCATACATAAAATTTAATTTCATATCATTTGCCGGGACCAAACCAAACCACCGCCAGCTCTGCTAGCAGCTTTCCTTACTGTTCATACAATCAGTACATAGAAGAAAATCAAACAGAAATTTTATAAATGCTTATTATGATAATTTCCAAAACGTCTAATCATCATTTGAAGAGGAGATATTATTATATACAATCTTAATATATATTTAACATTGTGTGTTATATATAAAAATAAATACCTTGACGTAACAGTCTATTGGACTCTCGTCTTCAGGCTTGTACTCTATTCCAGGTGCCGGCTGAACAAGGTAGCAAGATAGGTGACCTAAAACAAAACACATTCATCACGGGTACAATTCAAATATCAAATTCAAAACAAAAAGTTCACCCGTTTAGAACCTAGGATGTCATATCCCTACGATTTGACGATCCATTTGGTGTAATGGTTAGACGTCGGCTACTACACCAAGGGTTCCGGGTTCCATCTCCGGGCAATACAAACAGTGGTATGCATGAACATGTATGTTTGTATTGGCTATATATGTTCTACGTATGTATTTACAAAAAAAGTGTAAATAAGTATCTTTATCCGTTGTTGAGTATCCATAATACAGGCTTCACGCTTAACTTGGGGCCTAGATGGAGCTGTGTGAATGTCTGTGGATATTTTTTGTTTAAAATGGGCAAATAAGTAAGAATCATTTTAATGTTCGCATTTTTGTCTTGGACACACAGGGTATGCACTGCTTATTTTCATATATAGTGTATTGGTGGATATTTATTTTTATAGAACCACTCACAAAGACTGACACCGCAAAGAAGCAACGTCCGAGGGGCACGAGCCTACCCGTGTAGGTTGATTAGGCCTTAGTCGTCCACGCGGGCCCAGTGCGGGTTGGACGACTTCACGCACAACCTTTGAATCTCTTCCCAGGCGTGCATGAAGGTTTCCTCACGATGTTTTCCTTCACCGTAAGAGCGTGGGATAACGTAGGTACATATATTTTCGAAAATTTGAAAACACATGGTACGTGTCGGGATTTGAACCACAGCCCTTCCGTTAGGAAGGCGACAGTCCACACCATTGAGCCACCGACGCTCTTAACAAATACATGAGTCGTATAAAATCAAAGGCGGCAAAGTAGGTCGGTGGGCGAACATGACATAAATATGTTAACTTACTGAAAATTCAAATGTTAACCCGGTGGGGACGTTTAATGAGCTGATGATGATGTATTCGTTGGTACTGACCGAGCATGGCGGCGGCGAGGCACCTGGCGCGCGTGACGTTCCGGTCGCGGGCGGGCGGCGCCTGCGACTCCGCGCCGCCCACGTACCACTTCTGCCCGAGACGAGGGTCTGGCGCCCCCTCCGACTCCGACTCGGTGCGGCTGCGACGCTCCTGTTCAACAACCGAACCTCACACAATTATATATTGTGTTCTACGACCCGCTTGGTGTGATGGTTGAGACGTCGGGTGCTACACTAAGGGTTCCGTGTTCAATCCCCGGGGATTACAAATATTTGGGTGCATGAACATGTCTATTTGTAATGGTATACATTTGTTTGTATAATATGTATGTATTTACAAAAAAAAAAATATAAGTATGTAACATTTCTTTCTATAACAGTTTTTTAGTACAACAACTACAAGCTCCTCGCTTAATATAATAATATAACTTTATGAACTTAAAACCAAACACAATATAACAAGTAACCACCGACACTATAGCCACTAGACTCCTAATGCAAGGCAAATACTTTCAGACAACACGTTACACTTATACGTCTTACTCAATACACTGATCGCGTAATCTCTCTTAGTATCGACCAAATCCGTGACCCGTCTACATCTCTCGTGTTTATTAAAAATAACATACGAAAGAGGCGACACATGGCTTCCTTTACAACGAAATGGTGTGAAAAATGTAGACAATTATTTAATTAAAAAAAAGACGGCATAACTTTTCTGAGGAAAGCCAATTTCAAGATTATTATGGTCAAGAATATATTTATTCAAAGCTCAAATTACGCTGGTCTGAATTCGTAACCATGGCATTTGTTTATCAGTACATCCCTTTCTTTCTTATGTAAATAAGTAGTGCTTAACCTTTCTTTCATTAGTGTCACGCGTTGCTAGGGCTGTGACATTACTAGTGGGATTTAGAAAACGGGTTATATACGAGTGCGTAATAGATCGTAAACTTTTATTAATATATTCCACATATTCCAAAACACAAGAAATTAATCTGTAAAAGTTATTAATTTTACTGTTGCAACTTACATTAGTACTAGGCGAGATTCATCGGCCCTCGCATCGCACGACTCAAAAAGCGAGGCGCTACTACAGCCTCAACGATTATAAATAGCTAGATCCTGTTTGTTGCTTTGTTTTGTTTGCTAATGTTGACTAATTCAATACCGAGAGAGACCTTTTCTTTCACTATTTTAATCCTTTTTGAGACAGTTATTTTGACACCACATTAAATCACATAGCTCTAAAATTATCAAGCGATGTCGTAGTTTTGCTGAAAAGATAAAATATGAATTGAGTGCTGTTCAAAACATATGACCTGGTAAAGTGTAATGAAAAAATTTAGTCGTGTTTCCTAAAGACTCCGAGAGATAGGTATTCGTGTTCAGAGAACATGTAACAATCGAAATGATGTCAGTTAAATGTAAAATGACTCTTCATGGTAGTAAAAGTATATCACAAGGTTTTCTCACAAAATCTTCGATGCAATAACCTGCAGTTTGAATAATTTATATATATATTAGCGGTGTGTGAATGAATATTTATTTATTTAGTAATTTTGTTCTTACTTCCGCGCGCCTACCGCGCGGTAGACATTGCTTTATTTTTCCAAAATAAAAATCATTGTTTTAAAATAAAAGTAGCCTATGTTTTTCCATATCACATCGGCTACCTGACAGAAAAAGTCCCTCCATATCCATCCAGCCATTTCAGAGATAACCCGGAACAAACAGACGGACGGACAGACAGACAGACAAAATTATAAAAAGTTGTTTTGGTATGTATCGTGCATTTATTTATATGCATGTAGTAAAAAACAGTTATTTTAATATTACAAAAACAGACACACTTATTTTATTTATATGCAATAGATTTTTAATGATTGTTTTGACAAAACTGTATAAGTGCCGTTGGTATTCCGAATAAAATGAAATAAGAAAGTTTTTTCAATTGTTACATCTTTTAACTGGTCGGGCAATCTATTGTTTATTTTGCGGAGGACTTCCCGACGGCGCAACAAAACAAAAATAATATAAATAAAGGCATAATAACCTTGGGGGCAGGCTGCAGAAGTAGGTTTGGATCGAGCGGCAGCCTCGCCGGCTGCATGGCGAGGCACAGCCACGTGGCCAGCACGGGACACGCCGCCACCAGCAGGGGGCCCAGGGCCGCGTGCTCCAGGAAGTTCTCCCACACCTGACATGACACACATCTCAATATATACGATTACTTAGTAATAGTCCGAGAGCCGGCCGTATAATCTAATCAAAGGTACGTCCTTTCAATGTGGTTGACTCACGTTCGTGAATGAATCGAGATTGTCGACCTTTGAAAACTCAATTCTACTCATCGAGTTATTTATTTTCGAGGTCATTTTTTCATGTATCTTATGATTTAGAATAACAATGTCTGAAATTACAACCGGAAGTGAGGTCATAATTTTGCATGCGGGCAAAATCAGGCATTTTCAGAGGTGTTTAAACCTTTAGTTTATGTTATTCTGACTATATTCAAAAAAATGTTCATGTGTCTGATCATAGGACTTTTATACGGCCGGCTCTCCGACTATAACTTTTTAACGCCACGCTATAAATGTATTACCGTATTTACAAAAATAAAAACAGTACGGAAATATAGTAACTACTAATCGTTTTTCAATACGTTTATTTCACATTTTTAAGATCCCGTTTTTGTCACGTATAGATAACGTTGGCGTACAGGGCACGAAAGTGCTTGTCATGAATAGACGACGTTGGCGGTCACAAGGTTAATAAGCTAGACATAACTTGTACTCCACATTTTTTTCTCTTTATCAAGGACCTTTGTCAATAAAGACAATGACGCTCCATAGACACATACATTATATAGTTTATACAATAATTTTGCTTCATCAGATAGCCTTAAATACTATTACATTTGCCACTTTCAAACTGGAACAATTCTGAGTCATATCAGGTATTTATCTTCATCCACGCTGGTCACTTCACCCTTATCCCCATCGTTGTTGCAATTAGTGTAGCCATAGTAAGACGCGGTAACCATGTTAAAACTGGTTAAAAGAGATTAAAACTTAAGTCAACAAACCTCTATTGCAATCTCCTGTATTTCATGCACGTGTTCAAACAATATCCTCTGGTACACGTGTCTCATTGCATCCTGGAGTAACTCCGGTGTCCACATCAGGTATTTATCTTCAGCTGTATTAGTCTCTTCACCCTTATTTCCTTCCTTGTTCTCGCCCTTCGTGTCACCATTGGAAGACGCGGTGACTAAGGGCCTTGTGAGGGTGCGCATAGTTTGTAAGGCGGCTTTGCGTACTGAGCTGGTGGAGTGGTCCAGGTACGGCCACAGGCGTGGCAGCACATCGGCCAGGTCGATTGGACTGTGGGATGGAAAATATGTTTTTTACTTTGCTATTTATTTAAACTGTGACATAATTGATAACATTTATTTGAACTGTTAACTGTACTTATAACGTTTTACTTTTAAATACCTTTAATTAATAGGTATACTGAATTGAGTGCGCGCGCAATAGGTGGCAGAGTCGGCAGTGTGTGAGTATGTATACGTGCATGCGTGTGTGAGCGCGGTAAACTGGTTTCTCACTGCATGTGTTATCACTTATCACGCGTCACACTGTCCGTGTTGATTTGTAAGCGCCAGCACACACCGCTCGCAGTACGAGGGCTTGGCGCGTGATAACATACGCAGTGAGAACCCAGCTTACTAAGACGAAATGTACGAGTTTGCTGGTTTCTTTACGTGGGATGGTCACGTATGTCGTAGAACCGATTGCCGTTGGAGCAGACGAGTGCTACAGTGGACCGCATCTTGGCAAGCGTAGCGTAGATCTCCCTCCGGCTCGATGGACCGACGACTTGCGAAAAAGGTCGACGGTGGGGCTGGATGAGAGAAGCGGAGGACCGGGATATCTGGCGCAAAATGGGGGAGACCTATGTCCAGTAGAGAACTGCGGAAGGTTGAAGAGAGTACGAGTTGAATATTGACTTAAAACGGATAGTACACGCCACGCTACGCCTGCTTGCACTGCGCCCGCCACCCAGGAACGGCGCGGCGCTTAACACACGCATTGAGAAGTCGTGAGTATTACTGCCCCGGTGTGTGTGTGTGTGTGTGTGTGTGTGTGTGCGGGTGTGTACTGACGTGAGGCGTGCGCGGCGGGCGTGGCGGCGAGCGCGGCCAGCAGCGAGTAGGCGCGCGCGGGCGCGGTGTGTGTGTGTGCGGGTGTGTACTGACGTGAGGGCGTGCGCGGCGGCGGGCGTGGCGGCGAGCGCGGCCAGCAGCGCGAGGTAGGCGCGCGCGGGCGCGGTGTGTGTGTGTGTGCGGGTGTGTACTGACGTGAGGGCGTGCGCGGCGGCGGGCGTGGCGGCGAGCGCGGCCAGCAGCGCGAGGTAGGCGCGCGCGGGCGCGGCGAGGTCGTCCTGCGCGCGCAGCAGCTGCCACAGGCGCGCGGCGAGGCGGGGCGCGTGCGGCGCGGCGGCCCGCACCGTCGCCAGCGCGCCCGCCGCGCCCGCGCTCACGTCCTCCGCCGCGTCCTCCAGGCCCACCACCAGCGCCTCCACCGCGCCGCACTCCTCCCCACGCTCTGCACAACATACACCACACTCAGCGCGTGCGCGCATACACTGATAAAATAACTTATTTCAATTGCATCTGTCGAGATGCAATTGAAATAAGTTATTAACCTAAGAAACCTTATAAAATGGTAATCTTTGACGACTCATTAAAATTTAAAACCAAAATCACAGCTTACACAAACCATAAATTTATGAAATATAATACTATTTATAGCGAGCACGTACTTACAGGCAAATTCCATATCCCACCTCCATTTACAGCTAGCGTAAAAATACCGTTTCCAATGTTGGCGTGTGGTCGAGTGCGGCCCGTACTGACCTCGTTGGCGGCGAGCAGGTACTTGAAGGCGAGCAGCGCCCCGTGGCGGGCCTCCCACTGCGGGTCGCGCGCGAGCCGGCGCAGCAGCGCGGCCAGGGCCCGCACGCGCGCGCGCCGCAGCTGCGCCGCCGCCACGCCCAGCGTCTGCGCGCACGTCTCGCGCACCGGCGCCACCACCTAACACCACACACACACACATACAAACATAGCGCGTGCACATTAATACTATTTTACGTGACAAGTTTAAATTACAGATTTCTAGTGATGTGACATCACTTTCAAAATAGGTAATTTATATCGACATTTTTTTATATGCAACAAAATATCAGTGACAATAATTTAATTAGGTTTATTGAACGTAAAATAAAACAAATCAGATTTATTCAGTTTAGGCTATTGTGGTAAAAGCACTTATGACTTCAATAAATTATCATTTTTCATTGCCAAAAAAGTAACAATTAATTAATTTACATGAAACAAAAGAGTGAACAAATCGATAAACGGTCGATGTGGGCTCGTACAACACTAATACTGCAGTATACACGGGTGATGTACCACATGCGGGTGTCCAATCCCCCGCGCCTCGCCTCATACCCCGATTGTCACGTTGAATTGTCATAAACAAACTATAACGGACAGGCAGAATGTACTATGTACAATTATACAATTCATAGCATAATTTGTAAGACCTATATTCTGTGCAATTATAAAATCTATACTATTCACAGACCTACCCGAACTTATAACTACGGGGACTTCTACTGTTACATAGTTTCTTTAAATGATTATCAATAAACACTTTTAGAGCGGCGGTGGCTCAATGGTGTGGACTGTCGCCTTCCTACCGGGAGGGCTGAGGTTCAAATCCCGACACGTACCAATGTGTTTTCGAATTTTCGAAAATATATGTACGTTTTACGACACTCTTACGGTGAAGGAAAACATCGTGAGGAAACCTTCATGCACACCTGCGAAGAGATTCGAAGGTTGTGTGTGAAGTCGTCCAATCTGCACTGGGCTCGCGTGGACGACTAAGGCCTAATGACCCTATAAGGGTAGGCTCGTGCCCCTCGGTGGGGACGTATAATGAGCTGCTGACGATGATGAAACAATTTTTAAATTTATCTATACTGTACAGTCTGTAAAAGATAAATATAATAATAATTGTTCAACTTTACCTGATCCGACACAAAGTCACCAAATCTGTCCAGCGCCAAAACGCAGAGCAACCGTAGTGCCATGTCTTCCAACCATTCCTGGTGTGCATCTTCCACCTGCAAAACAATTTAAATCTCTTAATACAATTATGGAATATAAATATAT